>CAUEHS010000883.1:0-28166 GCA_958510865.1 Myrrha octodecimguttata | reverse complement strand
CTTACCCTTACCCTTACCCTTACCCTTACCCTTAAGCTTACCCTTACCCTTACCCTTACCCTTACCCTTACCCTTACCCTTACCCTTACCTTACCCTTGCTTTTACCCTTAAGCTTACCCTTGGCCTTACCCTTACCCTTAAGCTTACCCTTACCCTTACCCTTACCCTTACCCTTACCCTTACCCTTACCCTTGCTTTTACCCTTAAGCTTACCCTTACCCTTACCCTTACCCTTACCCTTACCCTTAACCTTACCCTTACCCTTACCCTTACCCTTGCTTTTACCCTTAGGCTTACCCTTACCTTTACCTTTACCCTTACCCTTACCCTTACCCTTACCCTTACCCTTACCTTACCCTTACCCTTACCCTTACCCTTGCTTTTACCGTTAAGCTTACCCTTACCCTTACCCTTACCCTTACCCTTACCCTTACCCTTACCCTTACCCTTACCCTTACCCTTGCTTTTACCCTTAGGCTTACCCTTACCTTTACCCTCACCCTTACCCTTACCCTTACCCTTACCCTTACCCTTGCTTTTACCCTTAAGCTTACCCTTACACTTACCCTTACCCTTACCCTTACCCTTTCCCTTACCTTTACCCTTACCCTTTCCCTTGCTTTTACCCTTGAGCTTACCCTTACCCTTACCCTTACCCTTACCCTTACCCTTACCTTTACCTTTACCCTTACCCTTACCCTTACCCTTACCCTTGCTTTTACCCTTAAGCTTACCCTTACCCTTACCCTTACCCTTACCCTTACCCTTACCCTTACCCTTACCCTTACCCTTACCCTTACCCTTACCCTTACCCTTACCCTTACCCTTACCCTTACCCTTACCCTTGCTTTTACCCTTAAGCTTACCCTTACCCTTACCCTTACCCTTACCCTTACCCTTACCCTTGCTTTTACCCTTAAGCTTACCCTTACCCTTACCCTTACCCTTACCCTTGCTTTTAAACTTAAGCTTACCCTTACCCTTACCCTTTGCCTTACCCTTAAGCTTAACCTTACCCTTACCCTTACCCTTACCCTTACCCTTGCTTTTACCCTTAAGCTTACCCTTACCCTTACCCTTACCCTTACCCTTACACTTACCCTTACCCTTACCCTTACCCTTACCCTTACCCTTGCATTTACCCTTAGGCTTACCCTTACCTTTACCCTTACCCTTACCCTTACCCTTACCCTTACCCTTACCCTTACCCTTACCCTTACCCTTACCCTTGCTTTTACCCTTAAGCTTACCCTTACCCTTACCCTTACCCTTACCCTTACCCTTACCCTTACCCTTGCTTTTACCCTAAAGCTTACCCTTACCCTTACCCTTACCCTTACCCTTACCCTTACCCTTACCCTTACCCTTACCCTTACCCTTACCCTTGCTTTTACCCTTAAGCTTACCCTTACCCTTACCCTTACCCTTACCCTTACCCTTACCCTTACCCTTACCCTTACCCTTACCCTTACCCTTACCCTTACCCTTACCCTTACCCTTACCCTTGCTTTTACCCTTAGGCTTACCCTTACCTTTACCCTTACCCTTATCCTTACCCTTACCCTTACCCTTACCCTTACCCTTACCCTTGCTTTTACCCTTAAGCTTACCCTTACCCTTACCCTTACCCTTACCCTTACCCTTACCCTTGCTTTTACCCTTAAGCTTACCCTTACCCTTACCCTTACCCTTACCCTTACCCTTGCTTTTACCCTTAGGCTTACCCTTACCCTTACCCTTACCCTTGCTTTTACCCTTAAGCTTACCCTTACCCTTACCCTTACCCTTACCCTTACCCTTACCCTTACCCTTACCCTTACCCTTACACTTACCCTTACCCTTACCCTTACCCTTACCCTTACCCTTACCCTTACCCTTACCCTTACCCTTACCCTTACCCTTACCCTTACCCTTACCCTTACCCTTACCCTTACCCTTACCCTTGCTTTTACCCTTAGGCTTACCCTTACCTTTACCCTTACCCTTACCCTTACCTTTACCCTTACCCTTACCCTTACCCTTGCTTTTACCCTTAAGCTTACCCTTACCCTTACCCTTACCCTTACCCTCACCCTTACCCTTACTTTTACCCTTAAGCTTACCCTTACCCTTACCCTTACCCTTACCCTTACCCTTAACCTTACCCTTACCCTCACCCTTACCCTCACCCTTGCTTTTACCCTTAAGCTTACCCTTACCCTTACCCTTACCCTGACCCTTACCCTTACCCTTGCTTTTACCCTTAAGCTTACCCTTACCCTTACCCTTACCCTTACCCTTACCCTCACCCTTACCCTTGCTTTTACCCTTAGGCTTACCCTTACCCTTACCCTTACCCTTACCCTTACCCTTACCCTTACCCTTGCTTTTACCCTTAAGCTTACCCTTACCCTTACCCTTACCCTTACCCTTACCCTTACCCTTACCCTTACCCTTACCCTTACCCTTACCCTTGCTTTTACCCTTAGGCTTACCCTTACCTTTACCCTTACCCTTACCCTTACCCTTACCCTTACCCTTACCCTTAACCTTACCCTTGCTTTTACCCTTAAGCTTACCCTAACCCTTACCCTTACCCTTACCCTTACCCTTACCCTCACCCTTGCTTTTACCCTTAAGCTTACCCTTACCCTTACCCTTACCCTTAAGCTTACCCTTACCCTTACCCTTACCCTTACCCTTACCCTTACCCTTACCCTTACCCTTACCCTTACCCTTACCCTTACCCTTACCCTTACCCTTACCCTTACCCTTGATTTTACCCTTAAGCTTACCCTTACCCTTACCCTTACCCTTACCCTTACCCTTAAGCTTACCCTTACCCTTACCCTTACCCTTACCCTTACCCTTGCTTTTACCCTTAAGCTTACCCTTACCCTTACCCTTACCCTTACCCTTAAGCTTACCCTTACCCTTACCCTTACCCTTACCCTTACCCTTACCCTTACCCTTGCTTTTACCCTTAAGCTTACCCTTATCCTTACCCTTACCCTTACCCTTAAGCTTACCCTTACCCTTACCCTTACCCTTACCCTTACCCTTACCCTTACCCTTACCTTTACCCTTGCTTTTACCCTTAAGCTTACCCTTACCCTTACCCTTACCCTTACCCTTACCCTTACCCTTACCCTTACCTTTACCCTTACCCTTACCCTTACCCTTACCCTTACCCTTACCCTTACCCTTGCTTTAACCCTTAAGCTTACCCTTACCCTCACCCTTACCCTTACCCTTACCCTTGCTTTTACCCTTAAGCTTACCCTTACCCTTACCCTTACCCTTACCCTTGTTTTACCCTTAGGCTTACCCTTACCCTTACCCTTACCCTTACCCTTGCTTTTACCATTAAGCTTACCCTTACCCTTACCCTTACCCTTACCCTTACCCTTACCCTTACCCTTACCCTTACCCTTACCCTTACCCTTACCCTTACCTTTACCCTTACCCTTGCTTTTACCCTTAGGCTTACCCTTACCTTTACCCTTACCCTTACCCTTACCCTTACCCTTACCCTTACCCTTACCCTTACCCTTACCCTTACCCTTACCCTTACCCTTACCCTTGCTTTTACCCTTAAGCTTACCCTTACCCTTACCCTTACCCTTACCCTTACCCTTAACCTTACCCTTGCTTTTACCCTTAAGCTTACCCTTACCCTTACCCTTACCCTCACCCTTACCCTTACCCTTACCCTTGCTTATACCCTTAAGCTTACCCTTACCCTTACCCTTACCCTTACCCTTACCCTTACCCTTACCCTTACCCTTACCCTTGCTTTTACCCTTAGGCTTACCCTTACCTTTACCCTTACCCTTACCCTTACCCTTACCCTTGCTTTTACCCTCAAGCTTACCCTTACCCTTACCCTTACCCTTACCCTAACCCTTACCCTTGCTTTAACCCTTAAGCTTACCCTTACCCTTACCCTTACCCTTACCCTTACCCTTACCCTTACCCTTGCTTTTACCCTTAAGCTTACCCTCACCCTTACCCTTACCCTTACCCTTACCCTTACCCTTACCCTTACCCTTACCCTTACCCTTACCCTTACCCTTACCCTTACCCTTACCCTTACCCTTACCCTTGCTTTTACCCTTAAGCTTAGCCTTACCCTTACCCTTACCCTTACCCTTACCCTTACCCTTACCCTTACCCTTACCCTTACCCTTACCCTTGCTTTTACCCTAAGGCTTACCCTTACCTTTACCCTTACCCTTACCCTTACCCTTGCTTTTACCCTTAAGCTTACACTTACCCTTGCCCTTACCCTTACCCTTACCCTTACCCTTGCTTTTACCCTTAAGCTTACCCTTACCCTTACCCTTACCCTTACCCTTACCCTTACCCTTACCCTTACCCTTACCCTTACCCTTACCCTTACCCTTACCCTTACCCTTACCCTTGCTTTTACCCTTACCCTTACCCTTGCTTTTACCCTTAGGCTTACCCTTACCCTTACCCTTACCCTTACCCTTACCCTTACCCTTGCTTTTACCCTTAAGCTTACCCTTACCCTTACCCTTACCCTTACCCTTACCCTTACCCTTACCCTTACCCTTGCTTTTACCCTTAAGCTTACCCTTACCCTTACCCTTACCCTTACCCTTACACTTACCCTTACCCTTACCCTTACCCTTACCCTTACCCTTACCCTTACCCTTACCCTTACCCTTACCCTTACCCTTACCCTTACCCTTACCCTTACCCTTGCTTTTACCCTTAAGCTTACCCTTACCCTTACCCTTACCCTTACCCTTACCCTTACCCTTACCCTTACCCTTACCCTTACCCTTACCCTTGCTTTTACCCTTAAGCTTACCCTTACCCTTACCCTTACCCTTACCCTTACCCTTACCCTTACCCTTACCCTTACCCTTACCCTTACCCTTACCCTTACCCTTACCCTTACCCTTACCCTTACCCTTACCCTTACCCTTACCCTTACCCATACCCTTGCTTTTACCCTTAGGCTTACCCTTACCTTTACCCTTACCCTTACCCTTACCCTTACCCTTACCCTTACCCTTGCTTTTACCCTTAAGCTTACCCTTACCCTTACCCTTACCCTTACCCTTACCCTTACCCTTACCCTTGCTTTTACCCTTAAGCTTACCCTTACCCTTACCCTTACCCTTACCCTTACCCTTGCTTTTACCCTTAGGCTCACCCTTACCCTTACCCTTACCCTTACCCTTACCCTTACCCTTACCCTTACCCTTACCCTTACCCTTACCCTTACCCTTACCCTTACCCTTACCCTTACCCTTACCCTCACCCTTGCTTTTACCCTTAAGCTTACCCTTACCCTTACCCTTACCCTTACCCTTACCCTTACCCTTACCCTTACCCTTACCCTTACCCTTACCCTTACCCTTACCCTTACCCTTACCCTTACCCTTACCCTTGCTTTTACCCTTAGGCTTACCCTTACCTTTACCCTTACCCTTACCCTTACCCTTACCCTTACCCTTACACTTACCCTTGCTTTTACCCTTAAGCTTACCCTTACCCTTACCCTTACCCTTGCTTTTACCCTTAAGCTTACCCTTACCCTTACCCTTACCCTTACCCTTACCCTTACCCTTACCCTTACCCTTACCCTTACCCTTGCTTTTACCCTTAAGCTTACCCTTACCCTTACCCTTACCCTTACCCTTACCCTTACCCTTACCCTTGCTTTTACCCTTAAGCTTACCCTTACCCTTACCCTTACCCTTACCCTTACCCTTACCCTTACCCTTACCCTTACCCTTGCCCTTACCCTTACCCTTACCCTTACCCTTACCCTTACCCTTGCTTTTACCCTTAAGCTTACCCTTACCCTTACCCTTACCCTTACCCTTACCCTTACCCTTACCCTTGCTTTTACCCTTAAGCTTACCCTTACCCTTACCCTTACCTTTACCCTTACCCTTGCTTTTACCCTTAGGCTTACCCTTACCCTTACCCTTACCCTTACCCTTGCTTTTACCCTTAAGCTTACCCTTACACTTACCCTTACCCTTACCCTTACCCTTACCCTTACCCTTACCCTTACCCTTACCCTTGCTTTTACCCTTAGGCTTACCCTTACCTTTACCCTTACCCTTACCCTTACCCTTACCCTTACCCTTACCCTTACCCTTACCCTTACCCTTACCCTTACCCTTACCCTTGCTTTTACTCTTAAGCTTACCCTTACCCTTACCCTTACCCTTACCCTTACCATTGCTTTTACCCTTAAGCTTACCCTTACCCTTACCCTTACCCTTACCCTTACCCTCACCCTCACCCTTACCCTTACCCTTGCTTATACCCTTAAGCTTACCCTTACCCTTACCCTTACCCTTACCCTTACCCTTACCCTTACCCTTACCCTTACCCTTACCCTTACCCTTACCCTTACCCTTGCTTTTACCCTTAGGCTTACCCTTACCTTTACCCTTACCCTTACCCTTACCCTTACCCTTACCCTTACCCTTACCCTTACCCTTACCCTTACCCTTACCCTTACCCTTACCCTTACCCTTGCTTTTACCCTTAAGCTTACCCTTACCCTTACCCTTACCCTTACCCTTACCCTAACCCTTACCCTTGCTTTTACCCTTTAGCTTACCCTTACCCTTACCCTTACCCTTACCCTTACCCTTACCCTTACCCTTACCCTTACCTTACCCTTACCCTTACCCTTACCCTTACCCTTACCCTTACCCTTACCCTTACCCTTACCCTTACCCTTACCCTTACCCTTACCCTTACCCTTACCCTTGCTTTTACCCTTAAGCTTACCCTTACCCTTACTTTTACCCTTACCTTTACCCTTACCCTTACCCTTACCCTTACCCTTGCTTTTACCCTTAAGCTTACCCTTACCCTTACCCTTACCCTTACCCTTGCTTTTACCCTTAGGCTTACCCTTACCTTTACCCTTACCCTTACCCTTACCCTTACCCTTACCCTTACCCTTACCCTTACCCTTACCCTTACACTTGCTTTTACCCTTAAGCTTACCCTTACCCTTACCCTTACCCTTACCCTTACCCTTACCCTTGCTTTTACCCTTAAGCTTACCCTTACCCTTACCCTTACCCTTACCCTTACCCTTGCTTTTACCCTTAGGCTTACCCTTACCCTTACCCTTACCCTTACCCTTGCTTTCACCCTTAAGCTTACCCTTACCCTTACCCTTACTCTTACCCTTACCCTTACCCTTACCCTTACCCTTACCCTTACCCTTACCCTTACCCTTGCTTTTACCCTTAGGCTTACCCTTACCTTTACCCTTACCCTAACCCTTACCCTTACCCTTACCCTTACCCTTACCCTTGCTTTTACCCTTAAGCTTACCCTCACCCTTACCCTTACCCTTACCCTTACCCTTACCCTTACCCTTACCCTTACCCTTGCTTTTACCCTTAAGCTTACCCTTACCCTTACCCTTACCCTTACCCTTACCCTTACCCTTACCCTTACCCTTACCCTTACCCTTACCCTTACCCTTACCCTTGCTTTTACCCTTAAGCTTACCCTTACCCTTACCCTTACCCTTACCCTTACCCTAACCCTTACCCTTGCTTTTACCCTTAAGCTTACCCTTACCCTTACCCTTACCCTTACCCTTACCCTTACCCTTACCTTTACCCTTACCCTTACCCTTACCCTTACCCTTACCCTTACCCTTACCCTTACCCTTACCCTTGCTTTTACCCTTAAGCTTACCCTTACCCTTACCCTTACCCTTACCCTTACCCTTACCCTTACCCTTACCCTTACCCTTACCCTTGCTTTTACCCTTAAGCTTACCCTTACCCTTACCCTTACCCTTACCCTTACCCTTACCCTTACCCTTACCCTTGCTTTTACCCTTAGGCTTACCCTTACCTTTACCCTTACCCTTACCCTTACCCTTACCCTTACCCTTACCCTTACCCTTACCCTTACCCTTACCCTTGCTTTTACCCTTAAGCTTACCCTTACCCTTACCCTTACCCTTACCCTTACCCTTACCCTTGCTTTTACCCTTAAGCTTACCCTTACCCTTACCCTTACCCTAACCCTTACCCTTGCTTTTACCCTTAGGCTTACCCTTACCCTTACCCTTACCCTTACCCTTGCTTTTACCCTTAAGCTTACCCTTACCCTTACCCTTACTCTTACCCTTACCCTTACCCTTACCCTTACCCTTACCCTTACCCTTACCCTTACCCTTACCCTTACCCTTACCCTTGCTTTTACCCTTAGGCTTACCCTTACCTTTACCCTTACCCTAACCCTTACCCTTACCCTTACCCTTACCCTTACCCTTGCTGTTACCCTTAAGCTTACCATTACCCTTACCCTTACCCTTACCCTTACCCTTACCCTTACCCTTACCCTTGCTTTTACCCTTAAGCTTACCCTTACCCTTACCCTTACCCTTACCCTAACCCTTACCCTTACCCTTACCCTTACCCTTACCCTTGCTTTTACCCTTAAGCTTACCCTTACCCTTACCCTTACCCTTACCCTTACCCTTACCCTTACCCTTACCCTTACCCTTACCCTTACCCTTACCCTTATCCTTGCTTTTACCCTTAGGCTTACCCTTACCTTTACCCTTACCCTTACCCTTACCCTTACCCTTACCCTTGCTTTTACCCTTAAGCTTACCCTTACCCTTACCCTTACCCTTACCCTTAAGCTTACCCTTACCCTTACCCTTACCCTTACCCTTACCCTTACCCTTACCCTTACCCTTACCCTTACCCTTACCCTTTCCCTTGCTTTTACCCTTAAGCTTACCCTTACCCTTACCCGTACCCTTAACCTTACCCTTAACCTTACCCTTGCTTTTACCCTTAAGCTTACCCTTACCCTTACCCTTACCCTTACCCTTAAGCTTTCCCTTACCCTTACCCTTACCCTTACCCTTACCCTTACCCTTACCCTTACCCTTACCCTTACCCTTACCCTTACCCTTACCCTTACCCTTACCCTTACCCTTGCTTTTACCCTTAAGCTTACCCTTACCCTTACCCTTACCCTTACCCTTAAGCTTACCCTTACCCTTACCCTTACCCTTACCCTTACCCTCACCCTCACCCTTACCCTTGCTTTTACCCTTAAGCTTACCCTTACCCTTACCCTTACCATTACCCTTAAGCTTACCCTTACCCTTACCCTTACCCTTACCCTTACCCTTACCCTTGCTTTTACCCTTAAGCTTACCCTTACCCTTACCCTTACCCTTACCCTTAAGCTTACCCTTACCCTTACCCTTACCCTTACCCTTACCCTTACCCTTACCCTTACCCTTACCCTTACCCTTGCTTTTACCCTTAAGCTTACCCTTACCCTTACCCTTACCCTTGCTTTTACCCTTAAGCTTACCCTTACCCTTACCCTTACCCTTAAGCTTACCCTTACCCTTACCCTTACCCTTACCCTTACCCTTACCCTTACCCTTACCCTTACCCTTACCCTTACCCTTACCCTTACCCTTACCCTTACCCTTGCTTTAACCCTTAAGCTTACCCTCACCCTTACCCTTCACCTTACCCTTACCCTTACCCTTACCCTTACCCTTACCCTTGCTTTTACCCTTAGGCTTACCCTTACCTTTACCCTTACCTTTACCCTTACCCTTACCCTTACCCTTACCCTTACCCTTACCCTTACCTTTACCCTTACCCTTGCTTTTACCCTTAAGCTTACCCTTACCCTTACCCTTACCCTTACCCTTACCCTTACTCTTGCTTTTACCCTTAAGCTTACCCTTACCCTTACCCTTACCCTTACCCTTACCCTTGCTTTTACCCTTAGGCTTACCCTTACCCTTTCCCTTACCCTTACCCTTGCTTTTACCCTTAAGCTTACCCTTACCCTTACCCTTACCCTTACCCTTACCCTTACCCTTACCCTTACCCTTACCCTTACCCTTACCCTTACCCTTACCCTAACCCTTACCCTTACCCTTACCCTTACCCTTACCCTTGCTTTTACCCTTAGGCTTACCCTTACCTTTACCCTTACCCTTACCCTTACCCTTACCCTTACCCTTACCCTTACCCTTACCCTTGCTTTTACCCTTAAGCTTACCCTTACCCTTACCCTTACCCTTACCCTTACCCTTACCCTTACCCTTACCCTTACCCTTACCCTTGCTTTTACCCTTAAGCTTACCCTTACCCTTACCCTTACCCTTACCCTTACCCTTACCCTTACCCTTACCCCCACCCTTGCTTTTACCCTTAAGCGCACCCTTACCCTTACCCTTACCCTTACCCTTACCCTTACCCTTGCTTTTACCCTTAAGCTTACCCTTACCCTTACCCTTGCTTTTACCCTTAGGCTTACCCTTACCCTTACCCTTACCCTTACCCTTGCTTTTACCCTTAAGCTTACCCTTACCCTTACCCTTACCCTTACTCTTACCCTTACCCTTACCCTTACCCTTACCCTTGCTTTTACCCTTAGGCTTACCCTTACCTTTACCCTTACCCTTACCCTTACCCTTACCCTTACCCTTACCCTTACCCTTACCCTTACCCTTGCTTTTACCCTTAAGCTAACCCTTACCCTTACCCTTACCCTTACCCTTACCCTTAACCTTACCCTTACCCTTGCTTTTACCCTTAAGCTCACCCTTACCCTTACCCTTACCCTTACCCTTACACTTACCCTTACCCTGACCCTTACCCTTGCTTTTACCCTTAAGCTTACTCTTACCCTTACCCTTACCCTTACCCTTAAGCTTACCCTTACCCTAACCCTTACCCTTACCCTTACCCTTACCCTTACCCTTGCTTTTACCCTTAAGCTTACCCTTACCCTTTCCCTTACCCTTACCCTTACCCTTGCTTTTACCCTTAAGCTTACCCTTACCCTTACCCTTACCCTTACCCTTAAGCTTACCCTTACCCTTACCCTTACCCTTACCCTTACCCTTACCCTTGCTTTTACCCTTAAGCTTACCCTTACCCTTACCCTTACCCTTACCCTAACCCTTACCCTTAACCTTACCCTTACCCTTACCCTTACCCTTACCCTTACCCTTGCTTTTACCCTTAGGCTTACCCTTACCTGTACCCTTACCATTACCCTTACCCTTACCCTTACCCTTACCCTTACCCTTACCCATACCCTTGCTTTTACCCTTAAGCTTACCCTTACCCTTACCCTTACCCTTACCCTTACCCTTACCCTTACCCTTACCCTTACCCTTACCATTGCTTTTACCCTTAAGCTTACCCTTACCCTTACCCTTACCCTTACCCTTACCCTTACCCTTACCCTGACCCTTACCCTTACCCTTACCCTTACCCTTACCCTTGCTTATACCCTTAAGCTTACCCTTACCCTTACCCTTACCCTTACTCTTACCCTTACCCTTACCCTTACCCTTACCCTTACCCTTACCCTTGCTTTTACCCTTAAGCTTACCCTTACCCTTACCTTTACCCTTACCCTTACCCTTACCCTTACCCTTACCCTTACCCTTACCCTTACCCTTACCCTTACCCTTGCTTTTACCCTTAGGCTTACCCTTACCTTTAGCCTTACCCTTACCCTTACCCTTACCCTTACCCTTACCCTTACCCTTGCTTTTACCCTTAAGCTTACCCTTACCCTTACCCTTACCCTTACCCTTGCTTTTACCCTTAAGCTTACCCTTACCCTTACCCTTACCCTTACCCTTACCCTTACCCTTACCCTTACCCTTACCCTTACCCTTACCCTTACCCTTGCTTTTACCCTTAAGCTTACCCTTACCCTTACCCTTACCCTTACCCTTACCCTAACCCTTACCCTTGCTTTTACCCTTAAGCTTACCCTTACCCTTACCCTTACCCTTACCCTTACCCTTACCCTTACCTTTACCCTTACCCTTACCCTTACCCTTACCCTTACCCTTACCCTTACCCTTACCCTTACCCTTACCCTTGCTTTTACCCTTAAGCTTACCCTTACCCTTACCCTTACCCTTACCCTTACCCTTACCCTTACCCTTACCCTTGCTTTTACCCTTAAGCTTACCCTTACCCTTACCCTTACCCTTACCCTTACCCTTACCCTTACCCTTACCCTTACCCTTACCCTTGCTTTTACCCTTAGGCTTACCCTTATCTTTACCCTTACCCTTACCCTTACCCTTACCCTTACCCTTACCCTTACCCTTACCCTTACCCTTGCTTTTACCCTTAAGCTTACCCTTACCCTTACCCTTACCCTTACCCTTACCCTTACCCTTGCTTTCACCCTTAAGCTTACCCTTACCCTTACCCTTACCCTAACCCTTACCCTTGCTTTTACCCTTAGGCTTACCCTTACCCTTACCCTTACCCTTACCCTTGCTTTTACCCTTAAGCTTACCCTTACCCTTACCCTTACTCTTACCCTTACCCTTACCCTTACTCTTACCCTTACCCTTACCCTTACCCTTACCCTTACCCTTACCCTTACCCTTACCCTTGCTTTTACCCTTAGGCTTACCCTTACCTTTACCCTTACCCTAACCCTTACCCTTACCCTTACCCTTACCCTTACCCTTGCTGTTACCCTTAAGCTTACCATTACCCTTACCCTTACCCTTACCCTTACCCTTACCCTTGCTTTTACCCTTAAGCTTACCCTTACCCTTACCCTTACCCTTACCCTTACCCTTACCCTTACCCTTACCCTTACCCTTGCTTTTACCCTTAAGCTTACCCTTACCCTTACCCTTACCCTTACCCTTACCCTTACCCTTACCCTTACCCTTACCCTTACCCTTACCCTTATCCTTGCTTTTACCCTTAGGCTTACCCTTACCTTTACCCTTACCCTTACCCTTACCCTTACCCTTACCCTTGCTTTTACCCTTAAGCTTACCCTTACCCTTACCCTTACCCTTACCCTTAAGCTTACCCTTACCCTTACCCTTACCCTTACCCTTACCCTTACCCTTACCCTTACCCTTACCCTTACCCTTACCCTTACCCTTGCTTTTACCCTTAAGCTTACCCTTACCCTTACCCTTACCCTTAACCTTACCCTTAACCTTACCCTTGCTTTTACCCTTAAGCTTACCCTTACCCTTACCCTTACCCTTACCCTTAAGCTTTCCCTTACCCTTACCCTTACCCTTACCCTTACCCTTACCCTTACCCTTACCCTTACCCTTACCCTTACCCTTACCCTTACCCTTACCCTTGCTTTTACCCTTAAGCTTACCCTTACCCTTACCCTTACCCTTACCCTTAAGCTTACCCTTACCCTTACCCTTACCCTTACCCTTACCCTCACCCTCACCCTTACCCTTGCTTTTACCCTTAAGCTTACCCTTACCCTTACCCTTACCCTTACCATTACCCTTAAGCTTACCCTTACCCTTACCCTTACCCTTACCCTTACCCTTACCCTTGCTTTTACCCTTAAGCTTACCCTTACCCTTACCCTTACCCTTACCCTTAAGCTTACCCTTACCCTTACCCTTACCCTTACCCTTACCCTTACCCTTACCCTTACCCTTACCCTTACCCTTGCTTTTACCCTTAAGCTTACCCTTACCCTTACCCTTACCCTTGCTTTTACCCTTAAGCTTACCCTTACCCTTACCCTTACCCTTAAGCTTACCCTTACCCTTACCCTTACCCTTACCCTTACCCTTACCCTTACCCTTACCCTTACCCTTACCCTTACCCTTACCCTTACCCTTACCCTTACCCTTACCCTTACCCTTACCCTTGCTTTTACCCTTAAGCTTACCCTCACCCTTACCCTTCACCTTACCCTTACCCTTACCCTTACCCTTACCCTTACCCTTGCTTTTACCCCTAGGCTTACCCTTACCTTTACCCTTACCCTTACCCTTACCCTTACCCTTACCCTTACCCTTACCCTTACCCTTACCTTTACCCTTACCCTTGCTTTTACCCTTAAGCTTACCCTTACCCTTACCCTTACCCTTACCCTTACCCTTACCCTTACTCTTGCTTTTACCCTTAAGCTTACCCTTACCCTTACCCTTACCCTTACCCTTACCCTTGCTTTTACCCTTAGGCTTACCCTTACCCTTTCCCTTACCCTTACCCTTGCTTTTACCCTTAAGCTTACCCTTACCCTTACCCTTACCCTTACCCTTACCCTTACCCTTACCCTTACCCTTACCCTTACCCTTACCCTTACCCTTACCCTAACCCTTACCCTTACCCTTACCCTTACCCTTACCCTTGCTTTTACCCTTAGGCTTACCCTTACCTTTACCCTTACCCTTACCCTTACCCTTACCCTTACCCTTGCTTTTACCCTTAAGCTTACCCTTACCCTTACCCTTACCCTTACCCTTACCCTTACCCTTACCCTTACCCTTACCCTTGCTTTTACCCTTAAGCTTACCCTTACCCTTACCCTTACCCTTACCCTTACCCTTACCCTTACCCTTACCCCCACCCTTGCTTTTACCCTTAAGCGCACCCTTACCCTTACCCTTACCCTTACCCTTACCCTTACCCTTACCCTTGCTTTTACCCTTAAGCTTACCCTTACCCTTACCCTTGCTTTTACCCTTAGGCTTACCCTTACCCTTACCCTTACCCTTACCCTTGCTTTTACCCTTAAGCTTACCCTTACCCTTACCCTTACCCTTACTCTTACCCTTACCCTTACCCTTACCCTTACCCTTGCTTTTACCCTTAGGCTTACCCTTACCTTTACCCTTACCCTTACCCTTACCCTTACCCTTACCCTTACCCTTACCCTTACCCTTACCCTTACCCTTGCTTTTACCCTTAAGCTAACCCTTACCCTTACCCTTACCCTTACCCTTACCCTTAACCTTACCCTTACCCTTGCTTTTACCCTTAAGCTCACCCTTACCCTTACCCTTACCCTTACCCTTACACTTACCCTTACCCTGACCCTTACCCTTGCTTTTACCCTTAAGCTTACCCTTACCCTTACCCTTACCCTTACCTTTAAGCTCACCCTTACCCTAACCCTTACCCTTACCCTTACCCTTACCCTTACCCTTGCTTTTACCCTTAAGCTTACCCTTACCCTTTCCCTTACCCTTACCCTTACCCTTGCTTTTACCCTTAAGCTTACCCTTACCCTTACCCTTACCCTTACCCTTAAGCTTACCCTTACCCTTACCGTTACCCTTACCCTTACCCTTACCCTTATCCTTACACTTGCTTTTACCCTTAAGCTTACCCTTACCCTTACCCTTACCCTTACCCTAACCCTTACCCTTAACCTTACCCTTACCCTTACCCTTACCCTTACCCTTACCCTTGCTTTTACCCTTAGGCTTACCCTTACCTTTACCCTTACCATTACCCTTACCCTTACCCTTACCCTTACCCTTACCCTTACCCTTACCCTTACCCTTGCTTTTACCCTTAAGCTTACCCTTACCCTTACCCTTACCCTTACCCTTACCCTTACCCTTACCCTTACCCTTACCCTTACCCTTACCCTTACCATTGCTTTTACCCTTAAGCTTACCCTTACCCTTACCCTTACCCTTACCCTTACCCTTACCCTTACCCTTACCCTTACCCTTACCCTTACCCTTACCCTTACCCTTACCCTTACCCTTGCTTATACCCTTAAGCTTACCCTTACCCTTACCCTTACTCTTACCCTTACCCTTACCCTTACCCTTACCCTTACCCTTGCTTTTACCCTTAAGCTTACCCTTACCCTTACCTTTACCCTTACCCTTACCCTTACCCTTACCCTTACCCTTACCCTTACCCTTACTCTTACCCTTACCCTTACCCTTGCTTTTACCCTTAGGCTTACCCTTACCTTTAGCCTTACCCTTACCCTTACCCTTACCCTTACCCTTACCCTTACCCTTGCTTTTACCCTTAAGCTTACCCTTACCCTTACCCTTACCCTTACCCTTACCCTTACCCTTGCTTTTACCCTTAAGCTTACCCTTACCCTTACCCTTACCCTTACACTTACCCTTGCTTTTACCCTTAGGCTTACCCTTACCCTTACCCTTACCCTTACCCTTACCCTTACCCTTACCCTTACCCTTAACCTTACCCTTACCCTTGCTTTTACCCTTAAGCTTACTCTTATCCTTACCCTTACCCTTACCCTTAAGCTTACCCTTACCCTTACCCTTACCCTTACCCTTACCCTTAACCTTACCCTTGCTTTTACCCTTAAGCTTACCCTTACCCTTACCCTTACCCTTACCCTTAAGCTTACCCTTACCCTTACCCTTACCCTTACCCTTACCCTTGCTTTTACCCTTAAGCTTACCCTTACCCTTACACTTACCCTTACCCTTAAGCTTACCCTTACCCTTACCCTTACCCTTACCCTTACCCTTACCCTTACCCTTAACCTTGCTTTTACCCTTAAGCTTACCCTTACCCTTACCCTTACCCTTACCCTTAAGCTTACCCTTACCCTTACCCTTACCCTTACCCTTACCCTTACCCTTACCCTTACCCTTACCCTTACCCTTACCCTTGCTTTTACCCTTAAGCTTACCCTTACCCTTACCCTTACCCTTACCCTTACCCTTACCCTTACCCTTACCCTTACCCTTACCCTTACCCTTGCTTTTACCCTAAGGCTTACCCTTACCTTTACCCTTACCCTTACCCTTACCCTTACCCTTACCCTTGCTTTTACCCTTAAGCTTACCCTTACCCTTACCCTTACCCTTACCCTTACCCTTACCCTTACCCTTGCTTTTACCCTTAAGCTTACCCTTACCCTTACCCTTACCCTTACCCTTACCCTTGCTTTTACCCTTAGGCTTACCCTTACCCTTACCCTTACCCTTACCCTTGCTTTTACCCTTAAGCTTACCCTTACCCTTACCCTTACCCTTACCCTTACCCTTACCCTTACCCTTACCCTTACCCTTACCCTTACCCTTACCCTTACCCTTACCCTTACCCTTACCCTTACCCTTACCCTTACCCTTACCCTTACCCTTACCCTTACCCTTACCCTTACCCTTACCCTTACCCTTACCCTTACCCTTGCTTTTACCCTTAGGCTTACCCTTACCTTTACCCTTACCCTTACCCTTACCCTTACCCTTACCCTTGCTTTTACCCTTAAGCTTACCCTTACCCTTACCCTTACCCTTACCCTTACCCTTACCCTTACCCTTACCCTTACCCTTACCCCTACCCTTACCCTTGCTTTTACCCTTAAGCTTACCCTTACCCTTACCCTTACCCTTACCCTTACCCTTACCCTTACCCTTACCCTTACCCTCACCCTTGCTTTTACCCTTAAGCTTACCCTTACCCTTACCCTTACCCTTACCCTTACCTTTGCTTTTACCCTTAGGCTTACCCTTACCCTTACCCTTACCCTTACCCTTGCTTTTACCCTTAAGCTTACCCTTACCCTTACCCTTACCCTTACTCTTACCCTTACCCTTACCCTTACCCTTACCCTTGCTTTTACCCTTAGGCTTACCCTTACCTTTACCCTTACCCTTACCCTTACCCTTACCCTTACCCTTACCCTTACCCTTACCCTTACCCTTGCTTTTACCCTTAAGCTTACCCTTACCCTTACCCTTACCCTTACCCTTACCCTTGCTTTTACCCTTAGGCTTACCCTTACCTTTACCCTTACCCTTACCCTTACCCTTACCCTTACCCTTACCCTTACCCTTGCTTTTACCCTTAAGCTTACCCTTACCCTTACCCTTACCCTTACCCTTACCCTTACCCTTACCCTTACCCTTACCCTTGCTTTTACCCTTAAGCTTACCCTTACCCTTACCCTTACCCTTACCCTTACCCTTGCTTTTACCCTTAGGCTTACCCTTACCCTTACCCTTACCCTTACCCTTGCTTTTACCCTTAAGCTTACCCTTACCCTTACCCTTACCCTTACCCTTACCCTTACCCTTACCCTTACCCTTACCCTTACCCTTACCCTTACCCTTACCCTTACCCTTACCCTTACCCTTACCCTTACCCTTACCCTTACCCTTACCCTTACCCTTACCCTTACCCTTACCCTTACCCTTACCCTTACCCTTGCTTTTACCCTTAGGCTTACCCTTACCCTTGCTTTTACCCTTAGGCTTACCCTTACCTTTACCCTTACCCTTACCCTTACCCTTACCCTTACCCTTGCTTTTACCCTTAAGCTTACCCTTACCCTTACCCTTACCCTTACCCTTACCCTTACCCTTACCCTTACCCTTACCCTTACCCTTACCCTTACCCTTACCCTTACCCTTACCCTTACCCTTGCTTTTACCCTTAAGCTTACCCTTACCCTTACCCTTACCCTTACCCTTACCCTTACCCTTACCCTTACCCTTACCCTTACCCTCACCCTTGCTTTTACCCTTAAGCTTACCCTTACCCTTACCCTTACCCTTACCCTTACCCTTACCCTTGCTTTTACCCTTAGGCTTACCCTTACCCTTACCCTTACCCTTACCCTTGCTTTTACCCTTAAGCTTACCCTTACCCTTACCCTTACCCTTACTCTTACCCTTACCCTTACCCTTACCCTTACCCTTGCTTTTACCCTTAGGCTTACCCTTACCTTTACCCTTACCCTTACCCTTACCCTTACCCTTACCCTTACCCTTACCCTTACCCTTACCCTTACCCTTACCCTTACCCTTACCCTTACCCTTACCCTTACCCTTGCTTTTACCCTTAAGCTTACCCTTACCCTTACCCTTACCCTTACCCTTACCCTTACCCTTACCCTTACCCTTACCCTTACCCTTACCCTTACCCTTGCTTTTACCCTTAAGCTCACCCTTACCCTTACCCTTACCCTTACCCTTACCCTTACCCTTACTCTTACCCTTACCCTTGCTTTTACCCTTAAGCTTACCCTTACCCTTACCCTTACCCTTACCCTTAAGCTTACCCTTACCCTTACCCTTACCCTTACCCTTACCCTTACCCTTACCCTTGCTTTTACCCTTAAGCTTACCCTTACCCTTACCCTTACCCTTACCCTTACCCTTACCCTTGCTTTTACCCTTAAGCTTACCCTTACCCTTACCCTTACCCTTACTCTTAAGCTTACCCTTACCCTTATCCTTACCCTTACCCTTACCCTTACCCTTACCCTTGCTTTTACCCTTAAGCTTACCCTTACCCTTACCCTTACCCTTACCCTTACCCTTACCCTTACCCTTACCCTTACCCTTACCCTTACCCTTACCCTTGCTTTTACCCTTAGGCTTACCCTTACCTTTACCCTTACCATTACCCTTACCCTTACCCTTACCCTTACCCTTGCTTTTACCCTTAAGCTTACCCTTACCCTTACCCTTACCCTTACCCTTACCCTTACCCTTACCCTTACCCTTACCCTTACCCTTACCCTTACCCTTACCCTTACCCTTACCCTTACCCTTACCCTTACCCTTACCCTTACCCTTACCCTTACCCTTACCCTTACCCTTACCCTTACCCTTACCCTTACCCTTACCCTTACCCTTACCCTTACCCTTACCCTTACCCTTACCCTTGCTTTTACCCTTAAGCTTACCCTTACCCTTACCCTTACCCTTACCCTTGCTTTTACCCTTAAGCTTACCCTTACCCTTACTCTTACCCCTACCCTTACCCTTACCCTTACCCTTACCCTTACCCTTACCCTTACCCTTGCTTTTACCCTTAGGCTTACCTCACCTTTACCCTTACCCTTACCCTTACCCTACCCTTACCCTTACCCTTACCCTTACCCTTACCCTCTACCCTTACCTTTGCTTTTACCTTTAAGCTTACCCTTACCCTTACCCTTACCCTTACCCTTAGCCTTACCCTTACCCTTGCTTTTACCCTTAAGCTTACCCTTACCCTTACCCTTACCCTTACCCTTACCCTTGCTTTTACCCTTAGGCTTACCCTTACCCTTACCCTTACCCTTACCCTTAAGCTTACCTTACCCTTACCCTTACCCTTACCCTTACCCTTACCCTTACCCTTACCCTTACCCTTACCCTTACCCTTACTTAGGGTAAGGGTAAGGGTAAGCTTAAGGGTAAAAGCAAGGGTAAGGGTAAGGGTAAGGGTAAGGGTAAGCTTAAGGGTAAGGGTAAGGGTAAGGGTAAGGGTAAGCTTAAGGTAAAAGCAAGGGTAAGGGTAAGGGTAAGGGTTAGGGTAAGGGTAAGCCTTAAGGGTAAGGGTAAGGGTAAGGGTAAGGGTAAGCTTAAGGGTAAAAGCAAGGGTAAGGTTAAGGGTAAGGGTAAGGGTAAGGGTAAGGGTAAGGGTAAGGGTTAAGCTTAAGGGTAAGGGTAAGGGTAAGGGTAAGCTTATGGGTAAAAGCAAGGGTAAGGGTAAGGGTAAGGGTAAGGGTAAGGGTAAGGGTAAGGGTAAGGGTAAGGGTAAGGATAAGGGTAAGGGTAAGGGTAAGCTTAAGGGTAAGGGTAAGGGTAAGGGTAAGCTTAAGGGTAAAAGCAAGGGTAAGGGTAAGGTAAGGGTAAGGGTAAGGGTAAGCTTAAGGGTAAAAGCAAGGGTAAGGGTAAGGGTAAGGGTAAGGGTAAGGGTAAGGGTAAGGGTAAGGGTAAGGGTAAGGGTAAGGGTAAGGGTAAGCTTAAGGGTAAGGGTAAGGGTAAGGGTAAGCTTAAGGTAAAAGCAAGGGTAAGGGTAAGGGTAAGGGTAAGGGTAAGGGTAAAGGTAAGGGTAAGCAAAGGGTAAAAGCAAGGGTAAGGGTAAGGGTAAGGGTAAGGGTAAGGGTAAGGGGTAAGGGTAAGGGTAAGCTTAAGGGTAAAAGCAAGGGTAAGGGTAAGGGTAAGGGGTAAGGGTAAGGGTAAGGGTAAGGGTAAGGGTAAGGGTAAGGGTAAGCTTAAGGGTAAAAGCAAGGGTAAGGGTAAGGGTAAGGGTAAGGGTAAGGGTAAGGGTAAGGGTAAGGGTAAGGGTAAGGGTAAGGGTAAGGGTAAGCTTAAGGGTAAAAGCAAGGGTGAGGGTAAGGGTGAGGGTAAGGGTAAGGGTTAGGGTAAGGGTAAAGGTAAGGGTAAGCCTAAGGGTAAAAGCAAGGGTAAGGGTAAGGGTAAGGGTAAGGGTAAGGGTAAGGGTAAGGGTAAGGGTAAGGGTAAGGGTAAGGGTAAGGGTAAGGGTAAGGGTAAGAGTAAGGGTAAGGGTAAGGTAAGCTTAAGGGTAAAAGCAAGGGTAAGGGTAAGGGTAAGGGTAAGGGTAAGCCTAAGGGTAAAAGCAAGGGTAAGGGTAAGGTTAAGGGTAAGGGTAAGGGTAAGCTTAAGGGTAAAAGCAAGGGTAAGGGTAAGGGTAAGGGTAAGGGTAAGGGTAAGCTTAAGGGTAAAAGCAAGGGTAAGGGTAAGGGTGAGGGTAAGGGTGAGGGTAAGGGTAAGGGTAAAGGTAAGGGTAAGCCTAAGAGTAAAAGCAAGGGTAAGGGTAAGGGTAAGGGTAAGGGTAAGGGTAAGGGTAAGGGTAAGGGTAAGGGTGAGGGTAAGGGTAAGGGTGAGCTTAAGGGTAAAAGCAAGGGTAAGGATAAGGTAAGGGTAAGGGTAAGGGTAAGGGTAAGGGTAAGGGTAAGGGTAAGGGTAAGCTTAAGGGTAAAAGCAAGGGTAAGGTAAGGGTAAGGGTAAGGGTAAGGGTAAGCTTACCCTTACCCTTACCCTTACCCTTACACTTACCCTTGCTTTTACCCTTAGGCTTACCCTTACCCTTACCCTTACCCTTACCTTAAGCTTACCCTTACACTTACCCTCACCCTTACCCTTACCCTTACCCTTACCCTTACCCTTACCCTTACCCTTACCCTTGCTTTTACCCTTAAGCTTACCCTTACCTTAACCTTACCCTTACCCTTACCCTTACCCTTACCCTTACCCTTACCCTTACCCTTGCTTTGACCCTTAGGCTTACCCTTACCTTTACCCTTACCCTTACCCTTACCCTTACCCTTACCCTTACCCTTACCCTTACCCTTACCCTTGCTTTTACCCTTAAGCTTACCCTTACCCTTACCCTTACCCTTACCCTTACCCTTACCCTTACCCTTACCCTTGCTTTTACCCTTAAGCTTACCCTTACCCTTACCCTTACCCTTACCTTACCCTTGCTTTTACCCTTAGGCTTACCCTTACCCTTACCCTTTACCCTTACCCTTGCTTTTACCCTTAAGCTTACATTTACCCTTACCCTTACCCTTACCCTTACCCTTTCCCTTACCCTTACCCTTACCCTTACCCTTACCCTTACCCTTACCCTTACCCTTACCCTTACCCTTAACCTTACCCTTACCCTTACCCTTACCCTTACCCTTACCCTTGCTTTTACCCTTAAGCTTACCCTTACCCTTACCCTTACCCTTACCCTTACCCTTACCCTTGCTTTTACCCTTAAGCTTACCCTTACCCTTACCCTTACCTTTAACCTCACCCTTACCCTTACCCTTACCCTTGCTTATACCCTTAAGCTTACCTTACCCTTACCCTTACCCTTACCCTTACCCTTACCCTTACCCTTACCCTTACCCTTACCCTTACCCTTACCCTTGCTTTTACCCTTAGGCTTACTCTTACCTTTACCCTTACCCTTACCCTTACCCTTACCCTTACCCTTACCCTTACCCTTACCCTTACCCTTACCCTTGCTTTTACCCTTAAGCTTACCCTTACCCTTACCCTTACCCTTACCCTTACCCTAACCCTTACCCTTGCTTTTACCCTTAAGCTTACCCTTACCCTTACCCTTACCCTTACCCTTACCCTTACCTTACCCTTACCCTTACCCTTACCCTTACCTTACCCTTACACTTGCTTTTACCCTTAAGCTTACCCTTACCCTTACCCTTACCCTTACCCTTACCCTTACCCTTACCCTTACCCTTATCCTTACCCTTGCTTTTACCCTTAAGCTTACCCTTACCCTTACCCTTACCCTTACCCTTACCCTTACCCTTACCCTTACCCTTGCTTTTACTCTTTGGCTTACCCTTACCTTTACCCTTACCCTTACCCTTACCCTTACCCTTACCCTCACCCTTACCCTTACCCTTGCTTTTACCCTTAAGCTTACCCTTACCCTTACCCTTACCCTTACCCTTACCCTTGCTTTTACCCTTAAGCTTACCCTTACCCTTACCCTTAACTTTACCCTTACCCTTGCTTTTACCCTTAGGCTTACCCTTACCCTTACCCTTACCCTTACCCTTGCTTTTACCCTTAAGCTTACCCTTACCCTTACCCTTACTCTTACCCTTACCCTTACCCTTACCCTTACCCTTACCCTTACCCTTACCCTTACCCTTACCCTTACCCTTGCTTTTACCCTTAGGCTTACCTTACCTTTACCCTTACCCTAACCCTTACCCTTACCCTTACCCTTACCCTTACCCTTGCTTTTACCCTTAAGCTTACCCTTACCCTTACCCTAACCCTTACCCTTACCCTTACCCTTACCATTACCCTTACCCTTACCCTTGCTTTTACCCTTAAGCTTACCCTTACCCTTACCCTTACCCTTACCCTTACCCTTACCCTTACCCTTACCCTTACCCTTACCCTTGCTTTTACCCTTAAGCTTACCCTTACACTTACCCTTACCCTTACCCTTACCCTTACCCTTACCCTTACCCTTACCCTTACCCTTACCCTTGCTTTTACCCTTAGGCTTACCCTTACCTTTACCCTTACCCTTACCCTTACCCTTACCCTTACCCTTGCTTTTACCCTAAGCTTACCCTTACCCTTACCCTTACCCTTAAGCTTACCCTTACCCTTACCCTTACTCTTACCCTTACCCTTACCCTTACCCTTACCCTTGCTTTTACCCTTAAGCTTACCCTTACCCTTACCCTCACCCTTAAGCTTACCCTTACCCTTACCCTTACCCTTACCCTTACCCTTACCCTTACCCTTACCCTTACCCTTACCCTTACCCTTGCTTTTACCCTTAAGCTTACCCTTACCCTTACCCTTACCCTTACCTTAAGCTACCCTTACCCTTACCCTTACCCTTACCCTTAACCTTACCCTTGCTTTTACCCTTAAGCTTACCCTTACCCTTACCCTTACCCTTACCCTTAAGCTTACCCTTACCCTTACCCTTACCCTTACCCTTACCCTTGCTTTTACCCTTAAGCTTACCCTTACCCTTACCCTTACCCTTAAGCTTACCCTTACCCTTACCCTTACCCTTACCCTTACCCTTACCCTTACCCTTACCTTGCTTTTACCCTTAAGCTTACCCTTACCCTTACCCTAAGTAAGGGTAAGGGTAAGGGTAAGGGTAAGGGTAAGGGTAAGGGTAAGGGTAAGGGTAAGGGTAAGTGTAAGGGTAAGGGTAAGGGTAAGGGTAAGGGTAAGGGTAAGGGTAAGGGTAAGGGTAAGGGTAAGCTTAAGGGTAAAAGCAAGGGTAAGGGTAAGGGTAAGGGTAAGGGTAAGGGTAAGGGTAAGGGTAAGGGTAAGGGTAAGCTTAAGGGTAAGGGTAAGGGTAAGGGTAAGGGTAAGCCTAAGGGTAAAAGCAAGGGTAAGGGTAAGGGTAAGGGTAAGGGTAAGCTTAAGGGTAAAAGCAAGGGTAAGGGTAAGGCTAAGGGTAAGGGTAAGGGTAAGGGTAAGGGTAAGCTTAAGGGTAAAAGCAAGGGTAAGGGTAAGGGTAAGGGTAAGGGTAAGGGTAAGGGTAAAGGTGAGGGTAAGCCTAAGGGTAAAAGCAAGGGTAAGGGTAAGGGTAAGGGTAAGGGTAAGGGTAAGGGTAAGGGTAAGGGTAAGGGTAAGGGTAAGGGTAGGGGTAAGAGTAAGGGTAAGGGTAAGCTTAAGGGTAAAAGCAAGGGTAAGGGTAAGGGTAAGGGTAAGGGTAAGGGTAAAGGTAAGGGTAAGCTTAAGGGTAAAAGCAAGGGTAAGGGTAAGGGTAAGGGTAAGGGTAAGGGTAAGGGTAAGGGTAAGGGTAAGGGTAAGGGTAAGGGTAAGGGTAAGGGTAAGGGTAAGGGTAAGGGTAAGGGTAAGGGTAAGGGTAAGCTTAAGGGTAAAAGCAAGGGTAAGGGTAAGGGTAAGGGTAAGGGTAAGGGTAAGGGTAATGGTAAGGTTAAAGGTAAGGGTAAGCCTAAGGGTAAAAGCAAGGGTAAGGGTAAGGGTAAGGGTAAGGGTAAGGGTAAGGGTAAGGGTAAGGGTAAGGGTAAGGGTAATGGTAAGGGTAAGGGTAAGCTTAAGGGTAAAAGCAAGGGTAAGGGTAAGGGTAAGGGTAAGGGTAAGGGTAAGGGTAAGCTCAAGGGTAAGGGTAAGGGTAAGGGTAAGGGTAAGCGTAAGGGTAAAAGCAAGGGTAAGGGTAAGGGTAAGGGTAAGGGTAAGGGTAAGCTTAAGGGTAAAAGCAAGGGTAAGGGTAAGGGTAAGGGTAAGGGTAAGGGTAAGGGTAAGCTTAAGGGTAAGGGTAAGGGTAAGGGTAAGGGTGAGCTTAAGGGTAAAAGCAAGGGTAAGGGTAAGGGTAAGGGTAAGGGTAAGGGTAAGGATAAGGGTAAGGGTAAGGGTAAGGGTAAGGGTAAGGGTAAGGGTAAGGGTAAGGGTAAAAGCAAGGGTAAGGGTAAGGGTAAGGGTAAGGGTAAGGGTAAGGATAAGGGTAAGGGTAAGGGTAAGGGTAAGGGTAAGGGTAAGGGTAAGGGTAAGGGTAAGCTTAAGGGTAAAAGCAAGGGTAAGGGTAAGGGTAAGGGTAAGGGTAAGGGTAAGCTTACCCTTACCCTTACCCTTACCCTTACACTTACCCTTGCTTTTACCCTTAGGCTTACCCTTACCCTTACCCTTACCCTTACCCTTAAGCTTACCCTTACACTTACCCTCACCCTTACCCTTACCCTTACCCTTACCCTTACCCTTACCCTTACCCTTACCCTTGCTTTTACCCTTAAGCTTACCCTTACCCTTAACCTTACCCTTACCCTTACCCTTACCCTTACCCTTACCCTTACCCTTGCTTTGACCCTTAGGCTTACCCTTACCTTTACCCTTACCCTTACCCTTACCCTTACCCTTACCCTTACCCTTACCCTTACCCTTACCCTTACCCTTGCTTTTACCCTTAAGCTTACCCTTACCCTTACCCTTACCCTTACCCTTACCCTTACCCTTACCCTTACCCTTGCTTTTACCCTTAAGCTTACCCTTACCCTTACCCTTACCCTTACCCTTACCCTTGCTTTTACCCTTAGGCTTACCCTTACCCTTACCCTTACCCTTACCCTTGCTTTTACCCTTAAGCTTACATTTACCCTTACCCTTACCCTTACCCTTACCCTGACCCTTACCCTCACCCTTACCCTTACCCTTACCCTTACCCTTACCCTTACCCTTACCCTTACCCTTACCCTTACCCTTACCCTTACCCTTACCCTTGCTCTTACCCTTAAGCTTACCCTTACCCTTACCCTTACCTTTAACCTCACCCTTACCCTTACCCTTACCCTTGCTTATACCCTTAAGCTTACCCTTACCCTTACCCTTACCCTTACCCTTACCCTTACCCTTACCCTTACCCTTACCCTTACCCTTACCCTTGCTTTTACCCTTAGGCTTACTCTTACCTTTACCCTTACCCTTACCCTTACCCTTACCCTTACCCTTACCCTTACCCTTACCCTTACCCTTACCCTTACCCTTACCCTTACCCTTACCCTTACCCTTGCTTTTACCCTTAAGCTTACCCTTACCCTTACCCTTACCCTTACCCTTACCCTAACCCTTACCCTTGCTTTTACCCTTAAGCTTACCCTTACCCTTACCCTTACCCTTACCCTTACCCTTACCCTTACCCTTACCCTTACCCTTACCCTTACCCTTACACTTGCTTTTACCCTTAAGCCTTACCCTCACCCTTACCCTTACCCTTACCCTTACCCTTACCCTTACCCTTACCCTTACCCTTATCCTTACCCTTGCTTTTACCCTTAAGCTTACCCTTACCCTTACCCTTACCCTTACCCTTACCCTTACCCTTACCCTTACCCTTACCCTTACCCTTGCTTTTACTCTTTGGCTTACCCTTACCTTTACCCTTACCCTTACCCTTACCCTTACCCTTACCCTCACCCTTACCCTTACCCTTGCTTTTACCCTTAAGCTTACCCTTACCCTTACCCTTACCCTTACCCTTACCCTTGCTTTTACCCTTAAGCTTACCCTTACCCTTACCCTTAACCTTACCCTTACCCTTGCTTTTACCCTTAGGCATACCCTTACCCTTACCCTTACCCTTACCCTTGCTTTTACCCTTAAGCTTACCCTTACCCTTACCCTTACTCTTACCCTTACCCTTACCCTTACCCTTACCCTTACCCTTACCCTTACCCTTACCCTTACCCTTACCCTTACCCTTGCTTTTACCCTTAGGCTTACCCTTACCTTTACCCTTACCCTAACCCTTACCCTTACCCTTACCCTTACCCTTACCCTTGCTTTTACCCTTAAGCTTACCCTTACCCTTACCCTAACCCTTACCCTTACCCTTACCCTTACCATTACCCTTACCCTTACCCTTGCTTTTACCCTTAAGCTTACCCTTACCCTTACCCTTACCCTTACCCTTACCCTTACCCTTACCCTTACCCTTACCCTTACCCTTACCCTTGCTTTTACCCTTAAGCTTATCCTTACACTTACCCTTACCCTTACCCTTACCCTTACCCTTACCCTTACCCTTACCCTTACCCTTGCTTTTACCCTTAGGCTTACCCTTACCTTTACCCTTACCCTTACCCTTACCCTTACCCTTACCCTTGCTTTTACCCCTAAGCTTACCCTTACCCTTACCCTTACCCTTAAGCTTACCCTTACCCTTACCCTTACTCTTACCCTTACCCTTACCCTTACCCTTACCCTTACCCTTGCTTTTACCCTTAAGCTTACCCTTACCCTTACCCTTACCCTTACCCTTGCTTTTACCCTTAAGCTTACCCTTACCCTTACCCTCACCCTTAAGCTTACCCTTACCCTTACCCTTACCCTTACCCTTACCCTTACCCTTACCCTTACCCTTACCCTTACCCTTGCTTTTACCCTTAAGCTTACCCTTACCCTTACCCTTACCCTTACCCTTAAGCTTACCCTTACCCTTACCCTTACCCTTACCCTTAACCTTACCCTTGCTTTTACCCTTAAGCTTACCCTTACCCTTACCCTTACCCTTACCCTTACCCTTACCCTTGCTTTTACCCTTAAGCTTACCCTTACCCTTACCCTTACCCTTACCCTTAAGCTTACCCTTACCCTTACCCTTACCCTTACCCTTACCCTTACCCTTACCCTTACCTT
>CAUEHS010000882.1:0-47910 GCA_958510865.1 Myrrha octodecimguttata | reverse complement strand
CCCTTACCCTTACCCTTAAGCTTACCCTTACCCTTACCCTTACCCTTACCCTCACCCTTACCCTTACCCTTGCTTTTACCCTTAAGCTTACCCTTACCCTTACCCTTACCCTTACCCTTAAGCTTACGCTTACCCTTACCCTTACCCTTACCCTTACCCTTACCCTTACCCTTGCTTTTACCCTTAAGCTTACCCTTACCCTTACCCTTACCCTTACCCTTAAGCTTACCCTTACCCTTACCCTTACCCTTACCCTTACCCTTACCCTTACCCTTACCCTTACCCTTACCCTTACCCTTGCTTTTACCCTTTAGCTTACCCTTACCCTTACCCTTACCCTTACCCTTGCTTTTACCCTTAAGCTTACCCTTACCCTTACCCTTACCCTTACCCTTAAGCTTACCCTTACCCTTACCCTTACCCTTACCCTTACCCTTACCCTTACCCTTACCCTTACCCTTACCCTTACCCTTACCCTTACCCTTACCCTTACCCTTACCCTTACCCTTACCCTTGCTTTTACCATTAAGCTTACCCTTACCCTTACCCTTAACCTTACCCTTACCCTTACCCTTACCCTTACCCTTACCCTTACCCTTACCCTTACCCTTACCCTTACCCTTGCTTTTACCCTTAGGCTTACCCTTACCTTTACCCTTACCCTTACCCTCACCCTTACCCTTACCCTTACCTTTACCCTTACCCTTGCTTTTACCCTTAAGCTTACCCTTACCCTTACCCTTACCCTTACCCTTACCCTTACTCTTGCTTTTACCCTTAAGCTTACCCTTACCCTTACCCTTACCCTTACCCTTACCCTTGCTTTTACCCTTAGGCTTACCCTTACCCTTTCCCTTATCCTTACCCTTGCTTTTACCCTTAAGCTTACCCTTACCCTTACCCTTACCCTTACCCTTACCCTTACCCTTACCCTTACCCTTACCCTTACCCTTACCCTTACCCTTACCCTTACCCTTACCCTTACCCTAACCCTTACCCTTACCCTTACCCTTACCCTTACCCTTGCTTTTACCCTTAGGCTTACCCTTACCTTTACCCTTACCCTTACCCTTACCCTTACCCTTACCCTTACCCTTACCCTTGCTTTTACCCTTAAGCTTACCCTTACCCTTACCCTTACACTTACCCTTACCCTTGCTTTTACCCTTAAGCTTACCCTTACCCTTACCCTTACCCTTACCCTTACCCTTACCCTTACCCTTACCCTTACCCTCACCCTTGCTTTTACCCTTAAGCTTACCCTTACCCTTACCCTTACCCTTACCCTTACCCTTACCCTTGCTTTTACCCTTAAGCTTACACTTACCCTTACCCTTACCCTTACCCTTACCCTTGCTTTTACCCTTAGGCTTACCCTTACCCTTACCCTTACCCTTACCCTTGCTTTTACCCTTAAGCTTACCCTTACCCTTACCCTTACCCTTACCCTTACCCTTACCCTTACCCTTACCCTTACCCTTACCCTTACCCTTGCTTTTACCCTTAAGCTAACCCTTACCCTTACCCTTACCCTTACCCTTACCCTTAACCTTACCCTTACCCTTGCCCTTGCTTTTACCCTTAAGCTAACCCTTACCCTTACCCTTACCCTTACCCTTACCCTTAACCTTACCCTTACCCTTGCTTTTACCCTTAAGCTCACCCATACCCTTACCCTTACCCTTACCCTTACACTTACCCTTACCCTGACCCTTACCCTTGCTTTTACCCTTAAGCTTACCCTTACCCTTACCCTCACCCTTACCCTTAAGCTTACCCTTACCCTTACCCTTACCCTTACTCTTACCCTTACCCTTACCCTTGCTTTTACCCTTAAGCTTACCCTTACCCTTACCCTTACCCTTACCCTTACCCTTGCTTTTACCCTTAAGCTTACCCTTACCCTTACCCTTACCCTTACCCTTAAGCTTACCCTTAACCTTACCCTTACCCTTACCCTTACCCTTACCCTTACCCTTGCTTTTACCCTTAAGCTTACCCTTACCCTTACCCTTACCCTTACCCTAACCCTTACCCTTAACCTTACCCTTACCCTTACCCTTACCCTTACCCTTACCCTTGCTTTTACTCTTAGGCTTACCCTTACCTTTACCCTTACCCTTACCCTTACCCTTACCCTTACCCTTACCCTTACCCTTACCCTTGCTTTTACCCTTAAGCTTTCCCTTACCCTTACCCTTACCCTTACCCTTACCCTTACCCTTACCCTTACCCTTACCCTTACCCTTACCCTTACCCTTACCCTTACCCTTACCCTTGCTTTTACCCTTTAGCTTACCCTTACCCTTACCCTTACTCTTACCCTTACCCTTACCCTTACCCTTACCCTTACCCTTGCTTTTACCCTTAAGCTTACCCTTACCCTTACCTTTACCCTTACCCTTACCCTTACCCTTACCCTTACCCTTACCCTTACCCTTACCCTTACCCTTACCCTTACCCTTGCTTTTACCCTTAGGCTTACCCTTACCTTTAGCCTTACCCTTACCCTTACCCTTACCCTTACCCTTACCCTTACCCTTGCTTTTACCCTTAAGCTTACCCTTACCCTTACCCTTACCCTTACCCTTACCCTTACCCTTACCCTTGCTTTTACCCTTAAGCTTACCCCTACCCTTACCCTTACCCTTACACTTACCCTTGCTTTTACCCTTAGGCTTACCCTTACCCTTACTCTTACCCTTACCCTTAAGCTTACCCTTACCCTAACCCTTACCCTTACCCTTACCCTTACCCTTACCCTTACCCTTACCCTTACCCTTACCCTTGCTTTTACCCTTAAGCTTACCCTTACCCTTACCCTTACCCTTACCCTTACCCTTACCCTTACCCTTACCCTTACCCTTACCCTTGCTTTGACCCTTAGGCTTACCCTTACCTTTACCCTTACCCTTACCCTTACCCTTACCCTTACCCTTACCCTTACCCTTACCCTTGCTTTTACCCTTAAGCTTACCCTTACCCTTACCCTTACCCTTACCCCTACCCTTACCCTTACCCTTACCCTTGCTTTTACCCTTAAGCTTACCCTTACCCTTGCCCTTACCCTTACCCTTACCCTTGCTTTTACCCTTAGGCTTACCCTTACCCTTACCCTTACCCTTACCCTTGCTTTTACCCTTAAGCTTACCCTTACCCTTACCCTTACCCTTGACCTTACCCTAACCCTTACCCTTACCCTTACCCTTACCCTTACCCTTACCCTTACCCTTACCCTTACCCTTACCCTTACCCTTACCCTTACCCTTACCCTTGCTTTTACCCTTAGGCTCAACCTTACCTTTACCCTTACCCTTACCCTTACCCTTACCCTTACCCTTACCCTTACCCTTACCCTTACCCTTACCCTTACCCTAAACCTTGCTTTTACCCTTAAGCTTACCCTTACCCTTACCCTTACCCTTACCCTTACCCTTACCCTTACCCTTGCTTTTACCCTTAAGCTTACCCTTACCCTTACCCTTACCCTTACCCTCACCCTTACCCTTACCCTTACCCTTGCTTATACCCTTAAGCTTACCCTTACCCTTACCCTTACCCTTACCCTTACCCTTACCCTTACCCTTACCCTTACCCTTACCCTTACCCTTACCCTTACCCTTACCCTTACCCTTACCCTTACCCTTGCTTTTACTCTTAGGCTTACCCTTACCTTTACCCTTACCCTTACCCTTACCCTTACCCTTACCCTTACCCTTGCTTTTACCCTTAAGCTTACCCTTACCCTTACCCTTACCCTTACCCTTACCCTAACCCTTACCCTTGCTTTTACCCTTAAGCTTACCCTTACCCTTACCCTTACCCTTACCCTTACCCTTACCCTTACCCTTGCTTTTACCCTTAAGCTTACCCTTACCCTTACCCTTACCCTTACCCTTACCCTTACCCTTACCCTTATCCTTACCCTTGCTTTTACCCTTAAGCTTACCCTTACCCTTACCCTTACCCTTACCCTTACCCTTACCCTTGCTTTTACTCTTAGGCTTACCCTTACCTTTACCCTTACCCTTACCCTTACCCTTACCCTCACCCTTACCCTTACCCTTGCTTTTACCCTTAAGCTTACCCTTACCCTTACCCTTACCCTTACCCTTACCCTTGCTTTTACCCTTAAGCTTACCCTTACCCTTACCCTTAACCTTACCCTTACCCTTGCTTTTACCCTTAGGCTTACCCTTACCCTTACCCTTACCCTTACCCTTGCTTTTACCCTTAAGCTTACCCTTACCCTTACCCTTACTCTTACCCTTACCCTTACCCTTACCCTTACCCTTACCCTTACCCTTACCCTTACCCTTACCCTCACCCTTACCCTTACCCTTACCCTTACCCTTGCTTTTACCCTTAGGCTTACCCTTACCTTTACCCTAACCCTAACCCTTACCCTTACCCTTACCCTTACCCTTACCCTTGCTTTTACCCTTAAGCTTACCCTTACCCTTACCCTTACCCTTACCCTTACCCTTACCCTTACCCTTACCCTTACCCTTACCCTTGCTTTTACCCTTAAGCTTACCCTTACCCTTACCCTTAACCTCACCCTTACCCTTACCCTGACCCTTACCCTTACCCTTACCCTTACCCTTGCTTTTACCCTTAAGCTTACCCTTACCCTTACCCTTACCCTTACCCTTACCCTTACCCTTACCCTTACCCTTACCCTTACCCTTACCCTTACCCTTACCCTTACCCTTACCCTTACCCTTGCTTTTACCCTTAGGCTTACCCTTACCTTTACCCTTACCCTTACCCTTACCCTTACCCTTACCCTTGCTTTTACCCTTAAGCTTACCCTTACCCTTACCCTTACCCTTAAGCTTACCCTTACCCTTACCCTTACCCTTACCCTTACCCTAACCCTTACCCTTACCCTTACCCTTACCCTTACCCTTAAGCTTACCCTTACCCTTACCCTTACCCTTACCCTTACCCTTGCTTTTACCCTTAAGCTTACCCTTACCCTTACCCTTACCCTTAAGCTTACCCTTACCCTTACCCTTACCCTTACCCTTACCCTTACCCTTACCCTTACCCTTACCCTTACCCTTGCTTTTACCCTTAAGCTTACCCTTACCCTTACCCTTACCCTTACCCTTAAGCTTACCCTTACCCTTACCCTTACCCTTACCCTTACCCTTAACCTTACCCTTGCTTTTACCCTTAAGCTTACCCTTACCTTTACCCTTACCCTTACCCTTAAGCTTACCCTTACCCTTACCCTTACCCTTACCCTTACCCTTGCTTTTACCCTTAAGCTTACCCTTACCCTTACCCTTACCCTTACCCTTAAGCCTACCCTTACCCTTACCCTTACCCTTACCCTTACCCTTACCCTTACCCTTACCCTTACCCTTACCCTTGCTTTTACCCTTAAGCTTACCCTTACCCTTTCCCTTACCCTTACCCTTGCTTTTACCCTTAAGCTTACCCTTACCCTTACCCTTACCCTTAAGCTTACCCTTACCCTTACCCTTACCCTTACCCTTACCCTTACCCTTACCCTTACCCTTACCCTTACCCTTACCCTTGCTTTTACCCTTAAGCTTACCCTTACCCTTACCCTTACCCTTACCCTTACCCTTACCCTTACCCTTACCCTTACCCTTGCTTTTACCCTTAGGCTTACCCTTACCTTTACCCTTACCCTTACCTTTACCCTTACCCTTACCCTTACCCTTACCCTTGCTTTTACCCTTGAGCTTACCCTTACCCTTACCCTTACCCTTACCCTTACCCTTACCCTTGCTTTTACCCTTAAGCTTACCCTTACCCTTACCCTTACCCTTACCCTTACCCTTGCTTTTACCCTTAGGCTTACCCTTACCCTTACCCTTACCCTTACCCTTGCTTTTACCCTTAAGCTTACCCTTACCCTTACCCTTACCCTTACCCTTACCCTTACCCTTACCCTTACCCTTACCCTTACCCTTACCCTTACCCTTACCCTTACCCTTACCCTTACCCTTACCCTTACCCTTACCCTTACCCTTACCCTTACCCTTACCCTTACCCTTACCCTTACCCTTGCTTTTACCCTTAGGCTTACCCTTACCTTTACCCTTACCCTTACCCTTACCCTTACCCTTACCCTTGCTTTTACCCTTAAGCTCACCCTTACCCTTACCCTTACCCTTACCCTTACCCTTACCCTTACCCTTACCCTTACCCTTACCCTTACCCTTACCCTTACCCTTACCCTTACCCTTACCCTTGCTTTTACCCTTAAGCTTACCCTTACCGTTACCCTTACCCTTACCCTTGCTTTTACTCTTAGGCTTACCCTTACCCTTGCTTTTACCCTTAAGCTTACCCTTACCCTTACCCTTACCCTTACCCTTACCCTTACCCTTACCCTTACCCTTGCTTTTACCCTTAAGCTTACCCTTACCCTTACCCTTACCCTTACCCTTACCCTTACCCTTACCCTTACCCTTACCCTTACCCTTACCCTTACCCTTACCCTTACCCTTACCCTTACTTAGGGTAAGGGTAAGGGTAAGCTTAAGGGTAAAAGCAAGGGTAAGGGTAAGGGTAAGGGTAAGGGTAAGGGTAAGGGTTAGGGTAAGGGTAAGGGTAAGCTTAAGGGTAAGGGTAAGGGTAAGGGTAAGGGTAAGGGTAAGCTTAAGGGTAAAAGCAAGGGTAAGGGTAAGGGTAAGGGTAAGGGTAAGGGTAAGGGTAAGCTTAAGGGTAAGGGTAAGGGTAAGGGTAAGGGTAAGCTTAAGGGTAAAAGCAAGGGTAAGGTTAAGGGTAAGGGTAAGGGTAAGGGTAAGGGTAAGGGTAAGCTTAAGGGTAAGGGTAAGGGTAAGGGTAAGGGTAAGCTTAAGGGTAAAAGCAAGGGTAAGGGTAAGGGTAAGGGTAAGGGTAAGGGTAAGGGTAAGGGTAAGGGTAAGGGTAAGGGTAAGCTTAAGGGTAAGGGTAAGGGTAAGGGTAAGCTTAAGGGTAAAAGCAAGGGTAAGGGTAAGGGTAAGGGTAAGGGTAAGGGTAAGGGTAAGGGTAAGGGTAAGGGTAAGCTAAAGGGTAAAAGCAAGGGTAAGGGTAAGGGTAAGGGTAAGGGTAAGGGTAAGGGTAAGGGTAAGGGTAAGGGTTTGGGTAAGGGTAAGGGTAAGGGTAAGGGTAAGGGTAAGCTTAAGGGTAAGGGTAAGGGTAAGGGTAAGCTTAAGGGTAAAAGCAAGGGTAAGGGTAAGGGTAAGGGTAAGGGTAAGGGTAAAGGTAAGGGTAAGCCTAAGGGTAAAAGCAAGGGTAAGGGTAAGGGTAAGGGTAAGGGTAAGGGTAAGGGTAAGGGTAAGGGTAAGGGTAAGGGTAAGGGTAAGGGTAAGGGTAAGGGTAAGGGTAAGCTTAAGGGTAAAAGCAAGGGTAAGGGTAAGGGTAAGGGTAAGGGTAAGGGTAAGGGTAAGGGTAAGGGTAAGGGTAAGCTTAAGGGTAAAAGCAAGGGTAAGGGTAAGGGTAAGGGTAAGGGTAAGGGTAAGGGTAAGGGTAAGGGTAAGGGTAAGGGTAAGCTTAAGGGTAAAAGCAAGGGTAAGGGTAAGGGTAAGGGTAAGGGTAAGGGTTAGGGTAAGGGTAAAGGTAAGGGTAAGCCTAAGGGTAAAAGCAAGGGTAAGGGTAAGGGTAAGGGTAAGGGTAAGGGTAAGGGTAAGGGTAAGGGTTAGAGTAAGGGTAAGGGTAAGGGTAAGCTTAAGGGTAAAAGCAAGGGTAAGGGTAAGGGTAAGGGTAAGGGTAAGCCTTAGGGTAAAAGCAAGGGTGAGGGTAAGGTTAAGGGTAAGGGTAAGGGTAAGCTTAAGGGTAAAAGCAAGGGTAAGGGTAAGGGTAAGGGTAAGGGTAAGGGTAAGCTTAAGGGTAAAAGCAAGGGTAAGGGTAAGGGTGAGGGTAAGGGTAAGGGTAAGGGTAAGGGTAAAGGTAAGGGTAAGCCTAAGAGTAAAAGCAAGGGTAAGGGTAAGGGTAAGGGTAAGGGTAAGGGTAAAGGTAAGGGTAAGGGTAAGGGTAAGGGTAAGGGTAAGGGTAAGGGTAAGCTTAAGGGTAAAAGCAAGGGTAAGGATAAGGGTAAGGGTAAGGGTAAGGGTAAGGGTAAGGGTAAGGGTAAGGGTAAGCTTAAGGGTAAAAGCAAGGGTTAGGGTAAGGGTAAGGGTAAGGGTAAGGGTAAGGGTAAGGGTAAGGGTAAGGGTAAGGGTAAGCTTAAGGGTAAAAGCAAGGGTAAGGGTTAGGGTAAGGGTAAGGGTAAGGGTAAGGGTAAGGGTAAGCTTAAGGGTAAAAGCAAGGGTAAGGGTAAGGGTAAGGGTAAGGGTAAGGGTAAGGGTAAAGGTAAGGGTAAGCCTAAGGGTAAAAGCAAGGGTAAGGGTAAGGGTAAGGGTAAGGGTAAGGGTAAGGGTAAGGGTAAGGGTAAGGGTAAGGGTAAGGGTAAGGGTAAGGGTAAGGGTAAGGGTAAGGGTAAGGGTAAGCTTAAGGGTATAAGCAAGGGTAAGGGTAAGGGTAAGGGTGAGGGTAAGGGTAAGGGTAAGGGTAAGGGTAAGCTTAAGGGTAAAAGCAAGGGTAAGGGTAAGGGTAAGGGTAAGGGTAAGGGTAAGGGTAAGGGTAAGCTTAAGGGTAAAAGCAAGGGTAAGGGTAAGGGTAAGGGTAAGGGTAAGGGTAAGGGTAAGGGTAAGGGTAAGGGTAAGGGTAAGGGTAAGGGTAAGGGTAAGGGTAAAGGTAAGGTTTAGCCTAAGGGTAAAAGCAAGGGTAAGGGTAAGGGTAAGGGTAAGGGTAAGGGTAAGGGTAAGGGTAAGGGTAAGGGTAAGGGTAAGGGTAAGGGTAAGGGTAAGGGTAAGGGTAAGGGTAAGGGTAAGGGTAAGGGTAAGCTTAAGGGTAAAAGCAAGGGTAAGGGTAAGGGTAAGGGTAAGGGTAAGCCTAAGGGTAAAAGCAAGGGTAAGGGTAAGGGTAAGGGTAAGGGTAAGGGTAAGCTTAAGGGTAAAAGCAAGGGTAAGGGTAAGGGTAAGGGTAAGCTTAAGGGTAAAAGCAAGGGTAAGGGTAAGGGTAAGGGTAAGGGTAAGGGTAAGGGTAAGGATAAGGGTAAGGGTAAGGGTAAAGGTAAGGGTAAGCCTAAGGGTCAAAGCAAGGGTTAGGGTTAGGGTAAGGGTAAGGGTAAGGGTAAGGGTAAGGGTAAGGGTAAGGGTAAGGGTAAGGGTAAGGGTAAGGGTAAGCTTAAGGGTAAAAGCAAGGGTAAGGGTAAGGGTAAGGGTGAGGGTAAGGGTAAGGGTAAGGGTAAGGGTAAGGGTAAGCTTAAGGGTAAGGGTAAGGGTAAGGATAAGGGTAAGCCTAAGGGTAAAAGCAAGGGTAAGTGTAAGGGTAAGGGTAAGGGTAAGGGTAAGCTTACCCTTACCCTTACCCTTACCCTTACACTTACCCTTGCTTTTACCCTTGAGCTTACCCTTACCCTTACCCTTACCCTTACCCTTACCCTTACCCTTACCCTTATCCTTACCCTTGCTTTTACCCTTAAGCTTACCCTTACCCTTACCCTTACCCTTACCCTTACCCTTACCCTTACCCTTACCCTTACCCTTACCCTTGCTTTTACTCTTAGGCTTACCCTTACCTTTACCCTTACACTTACCCTTACCCTTACCCTCACCCTTACCCTTACCCTTGCTTTTACCCTTAAGCTTACCCTTACCCTTACCCTTACCCTTACCCTTACCCTTGCTTTTACCCTTAAGCTTACCCTTACCCTTACCCTTAACCTCACCCTTACCCTTGCTTTTACCCTTAGGCTTACCCTTACCCTTACCCTCACCCTTACCCTTGCTTTTACCCTTAAGCTTACCCTTACCCTTACCCTTACTCTTACCCTTACTCTTACCCTTACCCTTACCCTTACCCTTACCCTTACCCTTACCCTTACCCTTACCCTTACCCTTGCTTTTACCCTTAGGCTTACCCTTACCTTTACCCTTACCCTAACCCTTACCCTTACCCTTACCCTTACCCTTACCATTGCTTTTACCCTTAAGCTTACCCTTACCCTTACCCTTACCCTTACCCTCACCCTTACCCTTACCCTTACCCTTACCCTTACCCTTACCCTTGCTTTTACCCTTAAGCTTACCCTTACCCTTACCCTTACCCTTACCCTTACCCTTACCCTTACCCTTACCCTTACCCTTACCCTTGCTTTTACCCTTAAGCTTACCCTTACCCTTACCCTTACCCTTACCCTTACCCTTACCCTTACCCTTGCTTTTACCCTTAAGCTTACCCTTACCCTTACCCTTACCCTTAAGCTTACCCTTACCCTTACCCTTACCCTTACCCTTACCCTTACCCTTACCCTTACCCTTACCCTTACCCTTACCCTTACCCTTACCCTTACCCTTACCCTTACCCTTGCTTTTACCCTTAAGCTTACCCTTACCCTTACCCTTACCCTTACCCTTACCCTTGCTTTTACCCTAAAGCTTACCCTTACCCTTACCCTTACCCTTAAGCTTACCCTTACCCTTACCCTTACCCTTACCCTTACCCTTACCCTTACCCTTACCCTTACCCTTACCCTTACCCTTACCCTTACCCTTACCCTTACCCTTGCTTTTACCCTTAAGCTTACCCTTACCCTTACCCTTACCCTTACCCTTAAGCTTACCCTTACCCTTACCCTTACCCTTACCGTTACCCTTAACCTTACCCTTGCTTTTACCCTTAAGCTTACCCTTACCCTTACCCTTACCCTTACCCTTAAGCTTACCCTTACCCTTACCCTTACCCCTACCCTTACCCTTGCTTTTACCCTTAAGCTTACCCTTACCCTTTACCCTTACCCTTACCCTTAAGCTTACCCTTACCCTTACCCTTACCCTTACCCTTACCCTTACCCTTACCCTTACCCTTGCTTTTACCCTTAAGCTTACCCTTACCCTTACCCTAAGTAAGGGTAAGGGTAAGGGTAAGGGTAAGGGTAAGGGTAAGGGTAAGGGTAAGGGTAAGGGTAAGGGTAAGGGTAAGGGTAAGGGTAAGGGTAAGGGTAAGCTTAAGGGTAAAAGCAAGGGTAAGGGTAAGGGTAAGGGTAAGGGTAAGGGTAAGGGTAAGGGTAAGGGTAAGGGTAAGGGTAAGGGTAAGGGTAAGCTTAAGGGTAAGGGTAAGGGTAAGGGTAAGGGTAAGCCTAAGGGTAAAAGCAAGGGTAAGGGTAAGGGTAAGGGTAAGGGTAAGGGTAAGCTTAAGGGTAAAAGCAAGGGTAAGGGTAAGGCTAAGGGTAAGGGTAAGGGTAAGGGTAAGGGTAAGCTTAAGGGTAAAAGCAAGGGTAAGGGTAAGGGTAAGGGTAAGGGTAAGGGTAAGGGTAAAGGTGAGGGTAAGCCTAAGGGTAAAAGCAAGGGTAAGGGTAAGGGTAAGGGTAAGGGTAAGGGTAAGGGTAAGGGTAAGGGTAGGGGTAAGAGTAAGGGTAAGGGTAAGCTTAAGGGTAAAAGCAAGGGTAAGGGTAAGGGTAAGGGTAAGGGTAAGGGTAAGGGTAAGCTTAAGGGTAAAAGCAAGGGTAAGGGTAAGGGTAAGGGTAAGGGTAAGGGTAAGGGTAAGGGTAAGGGTAAGGGTAAGGGTAAGGGTAAGGGTAAGGGTAAGGGTAAGGGTAAGGGTAAGGGTAAGGGTAAGGGTAAGGGTAAGCTTAAGGGTAAAAGCAAGGGTAAGGGTAAGGGTAAGGGTAAGGGTAAGGGTAAGGGTAAGGGTAATGGTAAGGGTAAAGGTAAGGGTAAGCCTAAGGGTAAAAGCAAGGGTAAGGGTAAGGGTAAGGGTAAGGGTAAGGGTAAGGGTAAGGGTAAGGGTAAGGGTAAGGGTAAGGGTAAGGGTAAGGGTAAGGGTAAGGGTAAGGGTAAGGGTAAGGGTAAGCTTAAGGGTAAAAGCAAGGGTAAGGGTAAGGGTAAGGGTAAGGGTAAGGGTAAGGGTAAGCTTAAGGGTAAGGGTAAGGGTAAGGGTAAGGGTAAGCTTAAGGGTAAAAGCAAGGGTAAGGGTAAGGGTAAGGGTAAGGGTAAGGGTAAGCTTAAGGGTAAAAGCAAGGGTAAGGGTAAGGGTAAGGGTAAGGGTAAGGGTAAGGGTAAGGGTAAGGGTAAGCTTAAGGGTAAGGGTAAGGGTAAGGGTAAGGGTAAGCTTAAGGGTAAAAGCAAGGGTAAGGGTAAGAGTAAGGGTTAGGGTAAGGGTAAGGGTAAGGGTAAGGGTAAGGGTGAGCTTAAGGGTAAAAGCAAGGGTAAGGGTAAGGGTAAGGGTAAGGGTAAGGGTAAAGGTAAGGGTAAGGGTAAGCTTAAGGGTAAAAGCAAGGGTAAGGGTAAGGGTAAGGGTAAGGGTAAGGGTAAGGGTAAGGGTAAGGGTAAGGGTAAAGGTAAGGGTAAGCCTAAGGGTAAAAGCCCTTACCCTTACCCTTACCCTTACCCTTGCTTTTACCCTTAGGCTTACCCTCACCTTTACCCTTACCCTTACCCTTACCCTTACCCTTACCCTTACCCTTACCCTTACCCTTGCTTTTACCCTTAAGCTTACCCTTACCCTTACCCTTACCCTTACCCTTAGCCTTACCCTTACCCTTGCTTTTACCCTTAAGCTTACCCTTACCCTTACCCTTACCCTTACCCTTACCCTTGCTTTTACCCTTAGGCTTACCCTTACCCTTACCCTTACCCTTACCCTTACCCTTGCTTTTACCCTTAAGCTTACCCTTACCCTTACCCTAAGTAAGGGTAAGGGTAAGGGCAAGGGTAAGGGTAAGGGTAAGGGTAAGGGTAAGGGTAAGGGTAAGGGTAAGGGTAAGGGTAAGGGTAAGGGTAAGCTTAAGGGTAAAAGCAAGGGTAAGGGTAAGGGTAAGGGTAAGGGTAAGGGTAAGGGTAAGGGTAAGGGTAAGGGTAAGGGTAAGGGTAAGGGTAAGGGTAAGGGTAAGGGTAAGGGTAAGCTTAAGGGTAAGGGTAAGGGTAAGGGTAAGGGTAAGGGTAAGCCTAAGGGTAAAAGCAAGGGTAAGGGTAAGGGTAAGGGTAAGGGTAAGGGTAAGCTTAAGGGTAAAAGCAAGGGTGAGGGTAAGGCTAAGGGTAAGGGTAAGGGTAAGGGTAAGGGTAAGCTTAAGGGTAAAAGCAAGGGTAAGGGTAAAGGTAAGGGTAAGGGTAAGGGTAAGGGTAAGGGTAAAGGTGAGGGTAAGCCTAAGGGTAAAAGCAAGGGTAAGGGTAAGGGTAAGGGTAAGGGTAAGGGTAAGGGTAGGGGTAAGAGTAAGGGTAAGGGTAAGCTTAAGGGTAAAAGCAAGGGTAAGGGTAAGGGTAAGGGTAAGGGTAAGGGTAAGGGTAAGCTTGAGGGTAAAAGCAAGGGTAAGGGTAAGGGTAAGGGTAAGGGTAAGGGTAAGGGTAAGGGTAAGGGTAAGGGTAAGGGTAAGGGTAAGGGTAAGGGTAAGGGTAAGGGTAAGGGTAAGGGTAAGGGTAAGCTTAAGGGTAAAAGCAAGGGTAAGGGTGAGGGTAAGGGTAAGGGTAAGGGTAAGGGTAATGGTAAGGGTAAAGGTAAGGGTAAGCCTAAGGGTAAAAGCAAGGGTAAGGGTAAGGGTAAGGGTAAGGGTAAGGGTAAGGGTAAGGGTAAGGGTAAGGGTGAGGGTAAGGGTAAGGGTAAGGGTAAGCTTAAGGGTAAAAGCAAGGGTAAGGGTAAGGGTAAGGGTAAGGGTAAGGGTAAGGGTAAGCTTAAGGGTAAGGGTAAGGGTAAGGGTAAGGGTAAGCTTAAGGGTAAAAGCAAGGGTAAGGGTAAGGGTAAGGGTAAGGGTAAGCTTAAGGGTAAAAGCAAGGGTAAGGGTAAGGGTAAGGGTAAGGGTAAGGGTAAGGGTAAGGGTAAGCTTAAGGGTAAGGGTAAGGGTAAGGGTAAGGGTAAGCTTAAGGGTAAAAGCAAGGGTAAGGGTAAGAGTAAGGGTTAGGGTAAGGGTAAGGGTAAGGGTAAGGGTAAGGGTGAGCTTAAGGGTAAAAGCAAGGGTAAGGGTAAGGGTAAGGGTAAGGGTAAGGGTAAAGGTAAGGGTGAGGGTAAGCTTAAGGGTAAAAGCAAGGGTAAGGGTAAGGGTAAGGGTAAGGGTAAGGGTAAGGGTAAGGGTAAGGGTAAGGGTAAAGGTAAGGGTAAGCCTAAGGGTAAAAGCAAGGGTAAGGGTAAGGGTAAGGGTAAGGGTAAGAGTAAGGGTAAGGGTAAGGGTAAGGGTAAGCTTAAGGGTAAAAGCAAGGGTAAGGGTAAGGGTGAGGGTAAGGGTAAGCCTAAGGGTAAAAGCAAGGGTAAGGGTAAGGGTAAGGGTAAGGGTAAGGGTAAGCTTAAGGGTAAAAGCAAGGGTAAGGGTAAGAGTAAGGGTAAGGGTAAGGGTAAGGGTAAGCTTAAGGGTAAAAGCAAGGGTGAGGGTGAGGGTAAGGGTAAGGGTAAGGGTAAGGGTAAGGGTAAGGGTAAGGGTAAGGGTAAGGGTAAGGGTAAGCTTAAGGGTAAAAGCAAGGGTAAGGGTAAGGGTAAGGGTAAGGGTAAGGGTAAGGGTAAGGGTAAGGGTAAGGGTAAGGGTAAGGGTAAGGGTAAGCTTAAGGGTAAAAGCAAGGGTAAGGGTAAGGGTAAGGGTAAGGGTAAGGGTAAAGGTAAGGGTAAGCCTAAGGGTAAAAGCAAGGGTAAGGGTAAGGGTAAGGGTAAGGGTAAGGGTAAGGGTAAGGGTAAGGGTAAGGGTAAGGGTAAGAGTAAGGGTAAGGGTAAGGGTAAGGGTAAGGGTAAGGGTAAGGGTAAGGGTAAGGGTAAGGGTAAGGGTAAAGGTAAGCTTAAGGGTAAAAGCAAGGGTAAGGGTAAGGGTAAGGGTCAGGGTAAGCCTAAGGGTAAAAGCAAGGGTAAGGGTAAGGGTAAGGGTAAGGGTAAGGGTAAGCTTAAGGGTAAAAGCAAGGGTAAGGGTAAGGGTAAGGGTAAGGGTAAGGGTAAGGATAAGGGTAAGCTTAAGGGTAAAAGCAAGGGTAAGGGTAAGGGTAAGGGAAGGGTAAGGGTAAGGGTAAGGGTAAGGGTAAAGGTAAGGGTAAGCCTAAGGGTAAAAGCAATGGTAAGGGTAAGGGTAAGGGTAAGGGTAAGGGTAAGGGTAAGGGTAAGCTTAAGGGTAAAAGCAAGGGTAAGGGTAAGGGTAAGGGTAAGGATAAGGGTAAGAGTAAGGGTAAGGGTAAGGGTAAGGGTAAGCTTAAGGGTAAGGGTAAGGGTAAGGGTAAGGGTAAGCTTAAGGGTAAAAGCAAGGGTAAGGGTAAGGGTAAGGGTAAGGGTAAGCTTAAGGGTAAAAGCAAGGGTAAGGGTAAGGGTAAGGGTAAGGGTAAGGGTAAGGGTAAGGGTAAGGGTAAGCTTAAGGGTAAGGGTAAGGGTAAGGGTAAGGGTAAGCTTAAGGGTAAAAGCAAGGGTAAGGGTAAGGGTAAGGGTAAGGGTAAGGGTAAGCTTAAGGGTAAGGGTAAGGGTAAGGGTAAGGGTAAGGGTAAGCTTAAGGGTAAAAGCAAGGGTAAGGTTAAGGGTAAGGGTAAGGGTAAGGGTAAGGGTAAGCTTGAGGGTAAGGGTAAGGGTAAGGGTAAGGGTAAGCTTAAGGGTAAAAGCAAGGGTAAGGGTAAGGGTAAGGGTAAGGGTAAGGGTAAGGGTAAGGGTAAGGGTAAGGGTAAGGGTAAGGGTAAGGGTAAGGGTAAGGGTAAGGGTAAGCTTAAGGGTAAGGGAAGGGTAAGGGTAAGCTTAAGGGTAAAAGCAAGGGTAAGGGTAAGGGTAAGGGTAAGGGTAAGGGTAAGCTTAAGGGTAAAAGCAAGGGTAAGGGTAAGGGTAAGGGTAAGGGTAAGGGTAAGGGTAAGGGTAAGGGTAAGGGTAAGGGTAAGGGTAAGGGTAAGGGTAAGGGTAAGGGTAAGGGTAAGGGTAAGGGTAAGGGTAAGGGTAAGGGTAAGCTTAAGGGTAAGGGTAAGGGTAAGGGTAAGCTTAAGGGTAAAAGCAAGGGTAAGGGTAAGGGTAAGGGTAAGGGTAAGGGTAAAGGTAAGGGTAAGACTAAGGGTAAAAGCAAGGGTAAGGGTAAGGGTAAGGGTAAGGGTAAGGGTAAGGGTAAGGGTAAGGGTAAGGGTAAGGGTAAGGGTAAGGGTAAGCTTAAGGGTAAATGCAAGGGTAAGGGTAAGGGTAAGGGTAAGGGTAAGGGTAAGAGTAAGGGTAAGGGTAAGGGTAAGGGTAAGGGTAAGCTTAAGGGTAAAAGCAAGGGTAAGGGTAAGGGTAAGGGTAAGGGTAAGGGTAAGGGTAAGGGTAAGGGTAAGGGTAAGGGTAAGGGTAAGGGTAAGGGTAAGGGTAAGCTTAAGGGTAAAAGCAAGGGTAAGGGTAAGGGTAAGGGTAAGGGTAAGGGTTAGGGTAAGGGTAAAGGTAAGGGTAAGCCTAAGGGTAAAAGCAAGGGTAAGGGTAAGGGTAAGGGTAAAGGTAAGGGTAAGGGTAAGGGTAAGGGTAAGAGTAAGGGTAAGGGTAAGGGTAAGAGTAAGGGTAAGGGTAAGGGTAAGCTTAAGGGTAAAAGCAAGGGTAAGGGTAAGGGTAGGGGTAAGGGTAAGCCTAAGGGTAAAAGCAAGGGTAAGGGTAAGGTTAAGGGTAAGGGTAAGGGTAAGCTTAAGGGTAAAAGCAAGGGTAAGGGTAAGGGTAAGGGTAAGGGTAAGGGTAAGCTTAAGGGTAAAAGCAAGGGTAAGGGTAAGGGTGAGGGTAAGGGTAAGGGTAAGGGTAAGGGTAAGGGTAAAGGTAAGAGTAAGCCTAAGAGTAAAAGCAAGGGTAAGGGTAAGGGTAAGGGTAAGGGTAAGGGTAAGGGTAAGGGTAAGGGTAAGGGTAAGGGTAAGGGTAAGCTTAAGGGTAAAAGCAAGGGTAAGGATAAGGGTAAGGGTAAGGGTAAGGGTAAGGGTAAGGGTAAGGGTAAGGGTAAGGGTAAGCTTAAGGGTAAAAGCAAGGGTAAGGGTAAGGGTAAGGGTAAGGGTAAGGGTAAGGGTAAGGGTAAGGGTAAGGGTAAGGGTAAGGGTAAGGGTAAGGGTAAGGGTAAGGGTAAGGGTAAGCTTAAGGGTAAAAGCAAGGGTAAGGGTTAGAGTAAGGGTAAGGGTAAGGGTAAGGGTAAGGGTTAGGGTAAGCTTAAGGGTAAAAGCAAGGGTAAGGGTAAGGGTAAGGGTAAGGGTAAGGGTAAGGGTAAGGGTAAAGGTAAGGGTAAGCCTAAGGGTAAAAGCAAGGGTAGAGGAAAGGGTAAGGGTAAGGGTAAGGGTAAGGGTAAGGGTAAGGGTAAGGGTAAGGGTAAGGGTAAGGGTAAGGGTAAGCTTAAGGGTATAAGCAAGGGTAAGGGTAAGGGTAAGGGTGATGGTAAGGGTAAGGGTAATGGTAAGGGTAAGCTTAAGGGTAAAAGCAAGGGTAAGGGTAAGGGTAAGGGTAAGGGTAAGGGTAAGGGTAAGGGTAAGCTTAAGGGTAAAAGCAAGGGTAAGGGTAAGGGTAAGGGTAAGGGTAAGGGTAAGGGTAAGGGTAAGGGTAAGGGTAAGGGTAAGGGTAAGGGTAAGGGTAAGGGTAAGGGTAAAGGTAAGGTTAAGCCTAAGGGTAAAAGCAAGGGTAAGGGTAAGGGTAAGGGTAAGGGTAAGGGTAAGGGTAAGGGTGAGGGTAAGGGTAAGGGTAAGGGTAAGGGTAAGGGTAAGGGTAAGCTTAAGGGTAAAAGCAAGGGTAAGGGTAAGGGTAAGGGTAAGGGTAAGCCTAAGGGTAAAAGCAAGGGTAAGGGTAAGGGTAAGGGTAAGGGTAAGGGTAAGGGTAAGGGTAAGGGTAAGGGTAAGGGTAAAGGTAAGGGTAAGCCTAAGGGTCAAAGCAAGGGTAAGGGTAAGGGTAAGGGTAAGGGTAAGGGTAAGGGTAAGGGTAAGCTTAAGGGTAAAAGCAAGGGTAAGGGTAAGGGTAAGGGTAAGGGTAAGGGTAAGGGTAAGGGTAAGGGTAAGCTTAAGGGTAAGGGTAAGGGTAAGGGTAAGGGTAAGGGTAAGGGTAAGCCTAAGGGTAAAAGCAAGGGTAAGTGTAAGGGTAAGGGTAAGGGTAAGGGTAAGCTTAAGGGTAAAAGCAAGGGTAAGGGTAAGGGTAAGGGTAAGGGTAAGGGTAAGGGTAAGCTTAAGGGTAAAAGCAAGGGTAAGGGTAAGGGTAAGGGTAAGGGTAAGGGTAAGGGTAAGGCTAAAGGTAAGGGTAAGCCTAAGGGTAAAAGCAAGGGTAAGGGTAAGGGTAAGGGTAAGGGTAAGGGTAAGGGTAAGGGTAAGGGTAAGGGTAAGGGTAAGGGTAAGGGTAAGGGTAAGGGTAAGGGTAAGGGTAAGGGTAAGGGTAAGGGTAAGGGTAAAGGTAAGGGTAAGGGTAAGCTTAAGGGTAAAAGCAAGGGTAAGGGTAAGGGTAAGGGTAGGGGTAAGAGTAAGGGTAAGGGTAAGGGTAAGCTTAAGGGTAAAAGCAAGGGTAAGGGTAAGGGTAAGGGTAAGGGTAAGGGTAAGGGTAAGGGTAAGGGTAAGGGTAAGGGTAAGGGTAGGGGGTAAGGGTAAGCTCAAGGGTAAAAGCAAGGGTAAGGGTAAGGGTAAGGGTAAGGGTAAGGGTAAGGGTAAGGGTAAGGGTAAGGGTAAGCTTAAGGGTAAAAGCAAGGGTAAGGGTAAGGGTAAGGGTAAGGGTAAGGGTAAGGGTAAGGTTAAGGGTAAGGGTTAGGGTAAGGGTAAGGGTAAGGGTAAGGGTAAGGGTAAGGGTAAAGGTAAGGGTAAGCCTAAGGTTAAAAGCAAGGGTAAGGGTAAGGGTAAGGGTAAGGGTAAGGGTAAGGTTAAGGGTAAGGGTTAGGGTAAGGGTAAGGGTAAGGGTAAGGGTAAGCTTAAGGGTAAAAGCAAGGGTAAGGGTAAGGGTAAGGGTAAGAGTAAGTGTAAGGGTAAGGGTAAGCTTAAGGGTAAGGGTAAGGGTAAGGGTAAGCTTAAGGATAAAAGCAAGGGTAAGGGTAAGGGTAAGGGTAAGGGTAAGGGTAAGCTTAAGGGTAAAAGCAAGAGTAAGGGTAAGGGTAAGGGTAAGGGTAAGGGTAAGCTTAAGGGTAAGGGTAAGGGTAAGGGTAAGGGTAAGCTTAAGGGTAAAAGCAAGGGAAAGGGTCAGGGTAAGGGTAAGTGTAAGGGTAAGGGTAAGGGTAAGGGTAAGGGTGAGCTTAAGGGTAAAAGCAAGGGTAAGGGTAAGGTTAAGGGTAAGGGTAAGGGTAAGGGTAAGGGTTAGCTTGAGGGTAAAAGCAAGGGTAAGGGTAAGGGTAAGGGTAAGGGTAAGGGTAAGGGTTAGGGTAAGGGTAAGGGTAAAGGTAAGGGTAAGCCTAAGGGTAAAAGCAAGGGTAAGGGTAAGGGTAAGGGTAAGGGTAAGAGTAAGGGTAAGGGTAAGGGTAAGGGTAAGCTTAAGGGTAAAAGCAAGGGTAAGGGTAAGGGTAAGGGTAAGGGTAAGCCTAAGGGTAAAAGCAAGGGTAAATGTAAGGGTAAGGGTAAGGGTAAGGGTAAGCTTAAGGGTAAAAGCAAGGGTAAGGGTAAGGGTAAGGGTAAGGGTAAGGGTAAGGGTAAGCTTAAGGGTAAAAGCAAGGGTGAGGGTAAGGGTAAGGGTAAGGGTAAGCTTAAGGGTAAAAGCAAGGGTAAGGGTAAGGGTAAGGGTAAGGGTAAGGGTAAGGGTAAGGGTAAGGGTAAGCTTAAGGGTAAAAGCAAGGGTAAGGGTAAGGGTAAGGGTAAGGGTAAGGGTAAAGGTAAGGGTAAGCCTAAGGGTAAAAGCAAGGGTAAGGGTAAGGGTAAGGGTAAGGGTAAGGGTGAGGGTAAGGGTAAGCTTAAGGGTTAAGGCAAGGGTAAGGGTAAGGGTAAGGGTAAGGGTAAGGGTAAGGGTAAGGGTAAGGGTAAGGGTAAGGGTAAGGGTAAGGGTAAGGGTAAGGGTAAGGGTAAGGGTAAGGGTAAGCTTAAGGGTAAAAGCAAGGGTAAGGGTAAGGGAAAGGGTAAGGGTAAGCCTAAGGGTTAAGGCAAGGGTAAGGGTAAGGGTAAGGGTAAGGGTAAGCTTAAGGGTAAAAGCAAGAGTAAGGGTAAGGGTAAGGGTAAGGGTAAGGGTAAGGGTAAGCTTAAGGGTAAAAGCAAGGGTAAGGGTAAAGGTAAGGGTAAGGGTAAGGGTAAGGGTAAGGGTAAGGGTAAGGGTAAGGGTAAGGGTAAGGGTAAAGGTAAGGGTAAGCCTAAGGGTAAAAGCAAGGGTAAGGGTAAGGGTAAGGGTAAGGGTAAGGGTAAGGTTAAGGGTAAGGGTAAGGGTAAGCTTAAGGGTAAAAGCAAGGGTAAGGGTAAGGGTAAGGGTAAGGGTAAGGGTAAGGGTAAGGGTAAGGGTAAGGGTAAGGGTAAGGGTAAGCTTAAGGGTAAGGGTAAGGGTAAGGGTAAGGGTAAGCTTAAGGGTAAAAGCAAGGGTAAGGGTAAGGGTAAGGGTAAGGGTAAGCTTAAGGGTAAAAGCAAGGGTAAGGGTAAGGGTAAGGGTAAGGGTAAGGGTAAGGGTAAGGGTAAGGGTAAGGGTAAGGGTAAGGGTAAGGGTAAGCTTAAGGGTAAGGGTAAGGGTAAGGGTAAGGGTAAGCTTAAGGGTAAAAGCAAGGGTAAGGGTAAGGGTAAGGGTAAGGGTAAGGGTAAGGGTAAGCTTAAGGGTAAGGGTAAGGGTAAGGGTAAGGGTAAGCTTAAGGGTAAAAGCAAGGGTAAGAGTAAGGGTGAGGGTAAGGGTAAGGGTAAGGGTAAGGGTAAGCTTAAGGGTAAGGGTAAGGGTAAGGGTAAGGGTAAGCTTAAGGGTAAAAGCAAGGGTAAGGGTAAGGGTAAGGGTAAGGGTAAGGGTAAGGGTAAGGGTAAGGGTAAGGGTAAGGGTAAGGGTAAGGGTAAGGGTAAGGGAAAGATTAAGGGTAAGGGTAAGGGTAAGGGTAAGGGTAAGCTTAAGGGTAAAAGCAAGGGTAAGGGTAAGGGTAAGGGTAAGGGTAAGGGTAAGCTTAAGGGTAAAAGCAAGGGTAAGGGTAAGGGTAAGGGTAAGGGTAAGGGTAAGGGTAAGGGTAAGGGTAAGGGTAAGGGTAAGCTTAAGGGTAAGGGTAAGGGTAAGGGTAAGGGTAAGGGTAAGCTTAAGGGTAAAAGCAAGGGTAAGGGTAAGGGTAAGGGTAAGGGTAAGGGTAAAGGTAAGGGTAAGCCTAAGGGTAAAAGCAAGGATAAGGGTAAGGGTAAGGGAAAGGGTAAGGGTAAGGGTAAGGGTAAGGGTAAGGGTAAGGGTAAGCTTAAGGGTAAAAGCAAGGGTAAGGGTAAGGGTAAGGGTAAGGGTAAGGGTAAGGGTAAGGGTAAGGGTAAGGGTAAGGGTAAGGGTAAGGGTAAGGGTAAGGGTAAGGGTAAGGGTAAGGGTAAGCTTAAGGGTAAAAGCAAGGGTAAGGGTAAGGGTAAGGGTAAGGGTAAGGGTAAGGGTAAGGGTAAGGGTAAGGGTAAGGGTAAGCTTAAGGGTAAAAGCAAGGGTAAGGGTAAGGGTAAGGGTAAGGGTAAGGGTAAGGGTAAAGGTAAGGGTAAGGGTAAGGGTAAGGGTAAGCTTAAGGGTAAAAGCAAGGGTAAGGGTAAGGGTAAGGGTAAGGGTAAGGGTAAGGGTAAGCTTAAGGGTAAAAGCAAGGGTAAGGGTAAGGGTAAGGGTAAGGGTAAGGGTTAGGGTAAGGGTAAAGGTAAGGGTAAGCCTAAGGGTAAAAGCAAGGGTAAGGGTAAGGGTAAGGGTAAGGGTAAGGGTAAGGGTAAGGGTAAGGGTAAGGGTAAGGGTAAGGGTAAGGGTAAGGGTAAGGGTAAGGGTAAGGGTAAGAGTAAGGGTAAGGGTAAGGGTAAGCTTAAGGGTAAAAGCAAGGGTAAGGGTAAGGGTAAGGGTAAGGGTAAGCCTAAGGGTAAAAGCAAGGGTAAGGGTAAGGGTAAGGGTAAGGGAAAGGGTAAGCTTGAGGGTAAAAGCAAGGGTAAGGGTAAGGGTAAGGGTAGAGGTAAGGGTAAGGGTAAGCTTAAGGGTAAAAGCAAGGGTAAGGGTAAGGGTAAGGGTAAGGGTAAGGGTAAGGGTGAGGGTAAAGGTAAGGGTTAGCCTAAGGGTAAAAGCAAGGGTAAGGGTAAGGGTAAGGGTAAGGGTAAGGGTAAGGGTAAGGGTAAGGGTAAGCTTAAGGGTAAAAGCAAGGGTAAGGGTAAGGGTAAGGGTAAGGGTAAGGGTAAGGGTAAGGGTAAGGGTAAGCTTAAGGGTAAAAGCAAGGGTAAGGGTAAGGGTAAGGGTAAGGGTAAGGGTAAGGGTAAGGGTAAGGGTAAGGGTAAGGGTAAGGGTAAAGGTAAGGGTAAGGGTAAGGGTAAGTGTAAGGGTAAGGGTAAGCTTAAGGGTAAAAGCAAGGGTAAGGGTTAGGGTAAGGGTAAGGGTAAGGGTAAGGGTAAGGGTAAGCTTAAGGGTAAAAGAAAGGGTAAGGGTAAGGGTAAGGGTAAGGGTAAGGGTAAGGGTAAGGGTAAGGGTAAGGGTAAGGGTAAGGGTAAGGGTAAGCTTAAGGGTAAAAGCAAGGGTAAGGGTAAGGGTAAGGGTAAGGGTAAGGGTAAGGGTAAGGGTAAGCTTAAGGGTAAAAGCAAGGGTAAGGGTAAGGGTAAGGGTAAGGGTAAGGGTTAGGGTAAGGGTAAAGGTAAGGGTAAGCCTAAGGGTAAAAGCAAGGGTAAGGGTAAGGGTAAGGGTAAGGGTAAGGGTAAGGGTAAGGTTAAGGGTAAGGGTAAGGGTAAGAGTAAGGGTAAGGGTAAGGGTAAGCTTAAGGGTAAAAGCAAGGGTAAGGGTAAGGGTAAGGGTAAGGGTAAGCCTAAGGGTAAAAGCAAGGGTAAGGGTAAGGGTAAGGGTATGGGTAAGGGTAAGCTTAAGGGTAAAAGCAAGGGTAAGGGTAAGGGTAAGGGTAAGGGTAAGGGTAAGGGTAAGGGTAAGGGTAAGGGTAAGGGTAAGCTTAAGGGTAAAAGCAAGGGTAAGGGTAAGGGTAAGGGTAAGGGTAAGGGTAAGGGTAAGGGTAAGGGTAAAGGTAAGGGTAAGCCTAAGGGTAAAAGCAAGGGTAAGGGTTAGGGTAAGGGTAAGGGTAAGGGTAAGCTTAAGGGTAAAAGCAAGGGTAAGGGTAAGGGTAAGGGTAAGGGTAAGGGTAAGGGTAAGGGTAAGGGTAAGGGTAAGGGTAAGGGTAAGGGTAAGCTTAAGGGTAAAAGCAAGGGTAAGGGTAAGGGTAAGGGTAAGGGTAAGGGTAAGGGTAAGGGTAAGTGTAAGGGTAAGGGTAAGGGTAAGGGTAAGGGTAAGGGTAAGGGTAAGGGTAAGGGTAAGGGTAAGGGTAAGGGTAAGGGTAAGGGTAAGCTAAAGGGTAAAAGCAAGGGTAAGGGTTAGGGTAAGGGTAAGGGTAAGGGTAAGGGTAAGGGTAAGCTTAAGGGTAAAAGCAAGGGTAAGGGTAAGGGTAAGGGTAAGGGTAAGGGTAAGGGTAAGGGTAAGGGTAAGGGTAAGGGTAAAGGTAAGGGTAAGCCTAAGGGTAAAAGCAAGGGTAAGGGTAAGGGTAAGGGTAAGGGTAAGGGTAAGGGTAAGGGTAAGGGTAAGGGTAAGGGTAAGGGTAAGGGTAAGCTTAAGGGTATAAGCAAGGGTAAGGGTAAGGGTAAGGGTGAGGGTAAGGGTAAGGGTAAGGGTAAGGGTAAGCTTAAGGGTCAAAGCAAGGGTAAGGGTAAGGGTAAGGGTGAGGGTAAGGGTAAGGGTAAGGGTAAGGGTAAGGGTAAGCTTAAGGGTAAAAGCAAGGGTAAGGGTAAGGGTAAGGGTAAGGGTAAGGGTAAGGGTAAGGGTAAGGGTAAGGGTAAGGGTAAGGGTAAGGGTAAGGGTAAGGGTAAGGGTAAAGGTAAGGGTAAGCCTAAGGGTAAAAGCAAGGGTAAGGGTAAGGGTAAGGGTAAGGGTAAGGGTAAGGGTAAGGGTAAGGGTAAGGGTAAGGGTAAGGGTAAGGGTAAGGGTAAGCCTAAGGGTAAAAGCAAGGGTAAGGGTAAGGGTAAGGGAAAGGGTAAGGGTAAGCTTAAGGGTAAAAGCAAGGGTAAGGGTAAGGGTAAGGGTAAGGGTAAGGGTAAGCTTAAGGGTAAAAGCAAGGGTAAGGGTAAGGGTAAGGGTAAGGGTAAGGGTAAGGGTAAAGGTAAGGGTAAGCCTAAGGGTAAAATCAAGGGTAAGGGTAAGGGTAAGGGTAAGGGTAAGGGTAAGGGTAAGGGTAAGGGTAAGGGTAAGGGTAAGGGTAAGGGTAAGGGTAAGGGTAAGGGTAAGGGTAAGGGTAAGGGTAAGGGTAAGGGTAAGGGTAAGGGTAAGGGTAAGCTTAAGGGTAAAAGCAAGGGTAAGGGTAAGGGTAAGGGTAAGGGTAAGGGTAAGGGTAAGGGTAAGGGTAAGCTTAAGGGTAAAAGCAAGGGTAAGGGTAAGGGTAAGGGTAAGGGTAAGGGTAAGGGTAAGGGTAAGGGTAAGCTTAAGGGTAAAAGCAAGGGTGCGGGTAAGGGTAAGGGTAAGGGTAAGCTTAAGGGTAAAAGCAAGGGTAAGGGTAAGGGTAAGGGTAAGGGTAAGGGTAAGGGTAAGGGTAAGGGTAAAGGTAAGGGTAAGCCTAAGGGTAAAAGCAAGGGTAAGGGTAAGGGTAAGGGTAAGGGTAAGGCTAAGGGTAAGGGTAAGGGTAAGAGTAAGGGTAAGGGTAAGGGTAAGGGTAAGGGTAAGGGTAAGCTTAAGGGTAAAAGCAAGGGTGAGGGTAAGGGTAAGGGTAAGGGTAAGGGTAAGGGTAAGGGTAAGGGTAAGGGTAAGGGTAAGGGTAAGGGTAAGGGTAAGGGTAAGGGTAAGGGTAAGGGTAAGGGTAAGGGTAAGGGTAAGGGTAAGGGTAAGGGTAAGGGTAAGGGTAAGGGTAAGCTTAAGGGTAAAAGCAAGGGTAAGGGTAAGGGTAAGGGTAAGGGTAAGGGTAAGGGTAAAGGTAAGGGTAAGGGTAAGGGTAAGGGTAAGCTTAAGGGTAAAAGCAAGGGTAAGGGTAAGGGTAAGGGTAAGGGTAAGGGTAAGGGTAAGCTTAAGGGTAAAAGCAAGGGTAAGGGTAAGGGTAAGGGTAAGGGTAAGGGTTAGGGTAAGGGTAAAGGTAAGGGTAAGCCTAAGGGTAAAAGCAAGGGTAAGGGTAAGGGTAAGGGTAAGGGTAAGGGTAAGGGTAAGGGTAAGGGTAAGGGTAAGGGTAAGGGTAAGGGTAAGGGTAAGGGTAAGAGTAAGGGTAAGGGTAAGGGTAAGCTTAAGGGTAAAAGCAAGGGTAAGGGTAAGGGTAAGGGTAAGGGTAAGCCTAAGGGTAAAAGCAAGGGTAAGGGTAAGGGTAAGGGTAAGGGAAAGGGTAAGCTTAAGGGTAAAAGCAAGGGTAAGGGTAAGGGTAAGGGTAGAGGTAAGGGTAAGGGTAAGCTTAAGGGTAAAAGCAAGGGTAAGGGTAAGGGTAAGGGTAAGGGTAAGGGTAAGGGTGAGGGTAAAGGTAAGGGTTAGCCTAAGGGTAAAAGCAAGGGTAAGGGTAAGGGTAAGGGTAAGGGTAAGGGTAAGGGTAAGGGTAAGCTTAAGGGTAAAAGCAAGGGTAAGGGTAAGGGTAAGGGTAAGGGTAAGGGTAAGGGTAAGGGTAAGGGTAAGGGTAAGGGTAAGCTTAAGGGTAAAAGCAAGGGTAAGGGTAAGGGTAAGGGTAAGGGTAAGGGTAAGGGTAAGGGTAAGGGTAAGGGTAAGGGTAAGGGTAAAGGTAAGGGTAAGGGTAAGGGTAAGTGTAAGGGTAAGGGTAAGCTTAAGGGTAAAAGCAAGGGTAAGGGTTAGGGTAAGGGTAAGGGTAAGGGTAAGGGTAAGGGTAAGCTTAAGGGTAAAAGAAAGGGTAAGGGTAAGGGTAAGGGTAAGGGTAAGGGTAAGGGTAAGGGTAAGGGTAAGGGTAAGGGTAAGGGTAAGCTTAAGGGTAAAAGCAAGGGTAAGGGTAAGGGTAAGGGTAAGGGTAAGGGTAAGGGTAAGGGTAAGCTTAAGGGTAAAAGCAAGGGTAAGGGTAAGGGTAAGGGTAAGGGTAAGGGTTAGGGTAAGGGTAAAGGTAAGGGTAAGCCTAAGGGTAAAAGCAAGGGTAAGGGTAAGGGTAAGGGTAAGGGTAAGGGTAAGGGTAAGGTTAAGGGTAAGGGTAAGGGTAAGAGTAAGGGTAAGGGTAAGGGTAAGCTTAAGGGTAAAAGCAAGGGTAAGGGTAAGGGTAAGGGTAAGGGTAAGCCTAAGGGTTAAAGCAAGGGTAAGGGTAAGGGTAAGGGTATGGGTAAGGGTAAGCTTAAGGGTAAAAGCAAGGGTAAGGGTAAGGGTAAGGGTAAGGGTAAGGGTAAGGGTAAGGGTAAGGGTAAGGGTAAGGGTAAGCTTAAGGGTAAAAGCAAGGGTAAGGGTAAGGGTAAGGGTAAGGGTAAGGGTAAGGGTAAGGGTAAGGGTAAAGGTAAGGGTAAGCCTAAGGGTAAAAGCAAGGGTAAGGGTAAGGGTAAGGGTAAGGGTAAGGGTAAGCTTAAGGGTAAAAGCAAGGGTAAGGGTAAGGGTAAGGGTAAGGGTAAGGGTAAGGGTAAGGGTAAGGGTAAGGGTAAGGGTAAGGGTAAGGGTAAGCTTAAGGGTAAAAGCAAGGGTAAGGGTAAGGGTAAGGGTAAGGGTAAGGGTAAGGGTAAGGGTAAGTGTAAGGGTAAGGGTAAGGGTAAGGGTAAGGGTAAGGGTAAGGGTAAGGGTAAGGGTAAGGGTAAGGGTAAGGGTAAGGGTAAGGGTAAGCTAAAGGGTAAAAGCAAGGGTAAGGGTTAGGGTAAGGGTAAGGGTAAGGGTAAGGGTAAGGGTAAGGGTAAGCTTAAGGGTAAAAGCAAGGGTAAGGGTAAGGGTAAGGGTAAGGGTAAGGGTAAGGGTAAGGGTAAGGGTAAGGGTAAGGGTAAAGGTAAGGGTAAGCCTAAGGGTAAAAGCAAGGGTAAGGGTAAGGGTAAGGGTAAGGGTAAGGGTAAGGGTAAGGGTAAGGGTAAGGGTAAGGGTAAGGGTAAGGGTAAGCTTAAGGGTATAAGCAAGGGTAAGGGTAAGGGTAAGGGTGAGGGTAAGGGTAAGGGTAAGGGTAAGGGTAAGCTTAAGGGTCAAAGCAAGGGTAAGGGTAAGGGTAAGGGTGAGGGTAAGGGTAAGGGTAAGGGTAAGGGTAAGGGTAAGGGTAAGCTTAAGGGTAAAAGCAAGGGTAAGGGTAAGGGTAAGGGTAAGGGTAAGGGTAAGGGTAAGGGTAAGGGTAAGGGTAAGGGTAAGGGTAAGGGTAAGGGTAAGGGTAAGGGTAAAGGTAAGGGTAAGCCTAAGGGTAAAAGCAAGGGTAAGGGTAAGGGTAAGGGTAAGGGTAAGGGTAAGGGTAAGGGTAAGGGTAAGGGTAAGGGTAAGGGTAAGTGTAAGGGTAAGCTTAAGGGTAAAAGCAAGGGTAAGGGTAAGGGTAAGGGTAAGGGTAAGCCTAAGGGTAAAAGCAAGGGTAAGGGTAAGGGTAAGGGTAAGGGTAAGGGTAAGCTTAAGGGTAAAAGCAAGGGTAAGGGTAAGGGTAAGGGTAAGGGTAAGGGTAAGCTTAAGGGTAAAAGCAAGGGTAAGGGTAAGGGTAAGGGTAAGGGTAAGGGTAAGGGTAAAGGTAAGGGTAAGCCTAAGGGTAAAATCAAGGGTAAGGGTAAGGGTAAGGGTAAGGGTAAGGGTAAGGGTAAGGGTAAGGGTAAGGGTAAGGGTAAGGGTAAGGGTAAGGGTAAGGGTAAGGGTAAGGGTAAGGGTAAGGGTAAGGGTAAGGGTAAGGGTAAGGGTAAGGGTAAGCTTAAGGGTAAAAGCAAGGGTAAGGGTAAGGGTAAGGGTAAGGGTAAGGGTAAGGGTAAGGGTAAGGGTAAGCTTAAGGGTAAAAGCAAGGGTAAGGGTAAGGGTAAGGGTAAGGGTAAGGGTAAGGGTAAGGGTAAGGGTAAGCTTAAGGGTAAAAGCAAGGGTGCGGGTAAGGGTAAGGGTAAGGGTAAGCTTAAGGGTAAAAGCAAGGGTAAGGGTAAGGGTAAGGGTAAGGGTAAGGGTAAGGGTAAGGGTAAGGGTAAAGGTAAGGGTAAGCCTAAGGGTAAAAGCAAGGGTAAGGGTAAGGGTAAGGGTAAGGGTAAGGCTAAGGGTAAGGGTAAGGGTAAGAGTAAGGGTAAGGGTAAGGGTAAGGGTAAGGGTAAGGGTAAGCTTAAGGGTAAAAGCAAGGGTGAGGGTAAGGGTAAGGGTAAGGGTAAGGGTAAGGGTAAGGGTAAGGGTAAGGGTAAGGGTAAGGGTAAGGGTAAGGGTAAGGGTAAGGGTAAGGGTAAGGGTAAGGGTAAGGGTAAGCCTAAGGGTAAAAGCAAGGGTAAGGTTAAGGGTAAGGGTAAGGGTAAGGGTAAGCTTAAGGGTAAAAGCAAGGGTAAGGGTAAGGGTAAGGGTAAGGGTAAGGGTAAGCTTAAGGGTAAAAGCAAGGGTAAGGGTAAGGGTAAGGGTAAGGGTAAGGGTAAGGGTAAGGGTAAAGGTAAGGGTAAGCCTAAGGGTAAAAGCAAGGATATGGGTAAGGGTAAGGGTAAGGGTAAGGGTAAGGGTAAGGGTAAGGGTAAGGGTAAGGGTAAGGGTAAGGGTAAGGGTAAGGGTAAGGGTAAGGGTAAGGGTAAGCTTAAGTGTAAAAACAAGGGTAAGGGTAAGGGTAAGGGTAAGGGTAAGGGTAAGGGTAAGGGTAAGGGTAAGCTTAAGGGTAAAAGCAAGGGTAAGGGTAAGGGTAAGGGTAAGGGTAAGGGTAAGGGTAAGGGTAAGGGTAAGGGTAAGGGTAAGGGTAAGGGTAAGGGTAAGGGTAAGGGTAAGCTTAAGGGTAAAAGCAAGGGTAAGGGTAAGGGTAAGGGTAAGGGTAAGGGTAAGGGTAAGGGTAAGGGTAAGGGTAAGGGTAAGGGTAAGGGTAAGGGTAATCTTAAGTGTAAAAGCAAGGGTAAGGGTAAGGGTAAGGGTAAGGGTAAGGGTAAGGGTAAGGGTAAGGGTAAGGGTAAGGGTATGCTTAAGGGTAAAAGCAAGGGTAAGGGTAAGGGTAAGGGTAAGGGTAAGGGTAAGGGTAAGGGTAAGGGTAAGGGTAAGGGTAAGCCTAAGGGTAAAAGCAAGGGTAAGGGTAAGGGTAAGGGTAAGGGTAAGGGTAAGGGTAAGGGTAAGGGTAAGGGTAAGGGTAAGGGTAGGGGTAAGGGTAAGGGTAAGGGTAAGGGTAAGCCTAAGGGTAAAAGCAAGGGTAAGGGTAAGGGTAAGGTTAAGGGTAAGGGTAAGCTTAAGGGTAAAAGCAAGGGTAAGGGTAAGGGTAAGGGTAAGGGTAAGGGTAAGGGTAAGGGTAAGGGTAAGCTTAAGGGTAAAAGCAAGGGTAAGGGTAAGGGTAAGGGTAAGGGTAAGGGTAAGGGTAAAGGTAAGGGTAAGCCTAAGGGTAAAAGCAAGGGTAAGGGTAAGGGTAAGGGTAAGGGTAAGGGTAAGGGTAAGGGTAAGGGTAAGGGTAAGGGTAAGGGTAAGGGTAAGGGTAAGGGTAAGCTTAAGGGTAAAAGCAAGGGTAAGGGTTAGGGTAAGGGTAAGGGTAAGGGTAAGGGTAAGGGTAAGCTTAAGGGTAAAAGCAAGGGTAAGGGTAAGGGTAAGGGTAAGGGTAAGGGTAAGGGTAAGGGTAAGGGTAAGGGTAAGCTTAAGGGTAAAAGCAAGGGTAAGGGTAAGGGTAAGGGTAAGGGTAAGCTTAAGGGTAAAAGCAAGGGTAAGGGTAAGGGTAAGGGTAAGGGTAAGGGTAAGGGTAAGGGTAAGGGTAAGGGTAAGGGTAAGGGTAAGGGTAAGGGTAAGGGTAAGGGTAAGGGTAAGGGTAAGGGTAAGGGTAAGGGTAAAGGTAAGGGTAAGCCTAAGGGTAAAAGCAAGGGTAAGGGTAAGGGTAAGGGTAAGGGTAAGGGTAAGGGTAAGGGTAAGGGTAAGGGTAAGGGTAAGGGTAAGGGTAAGGGTAAGGGTAAGCTTAAGGGTAAAAGCAAGGGTGAGGGTAAGGGTAAGGGTAAGGGTAAGGGTAAGGGTAAGGGTAAGGGTAAGGGTAAGGGTAAGGGTAAGGGTAAGGGTAAGGGTAAGGGTAAGGGTAAGGGTAAGGGTAAGCCTAAGGGTAAAAGCAAGGGTAAGGGTAAGGGTAAGGGTAAGGGTGAGGGTAAGCTTGAGGGTAAAAGCAAGGGTAAGGGTAAGGGTAAGGGTAAGGGTAAGGGTAAGGGTAAGGGTAAGGGTAAGCTTAAGGGTAAAAGCAAGGGTGAGGGTAAGGGTAAGGGTAAGGGTAAGGGTAAGGGTAAGGGTAAGGGTAAGGGTAAGGGTAAGGGTAAGGGTAAGGGTAAGGGTAAGGGTAAGCTTAAGGGTAAGGGTAAGGGTAAGGGTAAGCTTAAGGGTAAAAGCAAGGGTAAGGGTAAGGGTAAGGGTAAGGGTAAGCGTAAGGGTAAAAGCAAGGGTAAGGGTAAGGGTAAGGGTAAGGGTAAGGGTAAGGGTAAGGGTAATGGTAAGGGTAAGCTTAAGGGTAAGGGTAAGGGTAAGGGTAAGCTTAGGGGTAAAAGCAAGGGTAAGGGTAAGGGTAAGGGTAAGGGTAAGGGTAAAGGTAAGGGTAAGCCTAAGGGTAAAAGCAAGGGTAAGTGTAAGGGTAAGGGTAAGGGTAAGGGTAAGGGTAAGGGTAAGGGTAAGTGTAAGGGTAAGCTTAAGGGTAAAAGCAAGGGTAAGGGTAAGGGTAAGGGTAAGGGTAAGGGTAAGGGTAAGGGTAAGGGTAAGGGTAAGGGTAAGCTTAAGGGTAAAAGCAAGGGTAAGGGTAAGGGTAAGGGTAAGGGTAAGGGTAAGGGTAAGGGTTAGGGTAAGGGTAAGGGTAAGCTTAAGGGTAAAAGCAAGGGTAAGGGTAAGGGTAAGGGTAAGGGTAAGGGTTAGGGTAAGGGTAAAGGTAAGGGTAAGCCTAAGGGTAAAAGCAAGGGTAAGGGTAAGGGTAAGGGTAAGGGTAAGGGAAAGGGTAAGGGTAAGGGTAAGGGTAAGAGTAAGGGTAAGGGTAAGGGTAAGCTTAAGGGTAAAAGCAAGGGTAAGGGTAAGGGTAAGGGTAAGGGTAAGCCTAAGGGTAAAAGCAAGGGTAAGGGTAAGGGTAAGGGTAAGGGTAAGCTTAAGGGTAAAAGCAAGGGTAAGGGTAAGGGTAAGGGTAAGGGTAAGGGTAAGGGTAAGGGTAAGGGTAAGGGTAAGCTTAAGGGTAAAAGCAAGGGTAAGGGTAAGGGTAAGGGTAAGGGTAAGCTTAAGGGTAAAAGCAAGGGTAAGGGTAAGGGTAAGGGTAAGGGTAAGGGTAAGGGTAAGGGTAAGGGTAAGGGTAAGCTTAAGGGTAAGGGTAAGGGTAAGGGTAAGCTTAGGGGTAAAAGCAAGGGTAAGGGTAAGGGTAAGGGTAAGGGTAAGGGTAAAGGTAAGGGTAAGCCTAAGGGTAAAAGCAAGGGTAAGGGTAAGGGTAAGGGTAAGGGTAAGGGTAAGGGTAAGGGTAAGGGTAAGGGTAAGGGTAAGGGTAAGGGTAAGGGTAAGGGTAAGTGTAAGGGTAAGCTTAAGGGTAAAAGCAAGGGTAAGGGTAAGGGTAAGGGTAAGGGTAAGGGTAAGGGTAAGGGTAAGGGTAAGGGTAAGGGTAAGGGTAAGGGTAAGCTTAAGGGTAAAAGCAAGGGTAAGGGTAAGGGTAAGGGTAAGGGTAAGGGTAAGGGTAAGGGTAAGGGTTAGGGTAAGGGTAAGGGTAAGCTTAAGGGTAAAAGCAAGGGTAAGGGTAAGGGTAAGGGTAAGGGTAAGGGTTAGGGTAAGGGTAAAGGTAAGGGTAAGCCTAAGGGTAAAAGCAAGGGTAAGGGTAAGGGTAAGGGTAAGGGTAAGGGAAAGGGTAAGGGTAAGGGTAAGGGTAAGAGTAAGGGTAAGGGTAAGGGTAAGCTTAAGGGTAAAAGCAAGGGTAAGGGTAAGGGTAAGGATAAGGGTAAGCCTAGGGGTAAAAGCAAGGGTAAGGGTAAGGTTAAGGGTAAGGGTAAGGGTAAGCTTAAGGGTAAAAGCAAGGGTAAGGGTAAGGGTAAGGGTAAGGGTAAGGGTAAGCTTAAGGGTAAAAGCAAGGGTAAGGGTAAGGGTGAGGGTAAGGGTAAGGGTAAGGTTAAGGGTAAGGGTAAAGGTAAGGGTAAGCCAAAGAGTAAAAGCAAGGGTAAGGGTAAGGGTAAGGGTAAGGGTAAGGGTAAGGGTAAGGGTAAGGGTAAGGGTAAGGGTAAGGGTAAGGGTAAGGGTAAGCTTAAGGGTAAAAGCAAGGGTAAGGATAAGGGTAAGGGTAAGGGTAAGGGTAAGGGTAAGGGTAAGGGTAAGGGTAAGGGTAAGCTTAAGGGTAAAAGCAAGTGTAAGGGTAAGGGTAAGGGTAAGGGTAAGGGTAAGGGTAAGGGTAAGGGTAAGGGTAAGGGTAAGGGTAAGGGTAAGGGTAAGGGTAAGCTTAAGGGTAAAAGCAAGGGTAAGGGTTAGGGTAAGGGTAAGGGTAAGGGTAAGGGTAAGGGTAAGCTTAAGGGTAAAAGCAAGGGTAAGGGTAAGGGTAAGGGTAAGGGTAAGGGTAAGGGTAAGGGTAAGGGTAAGGGTAAGGGTAAGGGTAAAGGTAAGAGTAAGCCTAAGGGTAAAAGCAAGGGTAAGGGTAAGGGTAAGGGTAAGGGTAAGGGTAAGGGTAAGGGTAAGGGTAAGGGTAAGGGTAAGGGTAAGGGTAAGGGTAAGGGTAAGGGTAAGCTTAAGGGTATAAGCAAGGGTAAGGGTAAGGGTAAGGGTGAGGGTAAAGGTAAGCGTAAGGGTAAGGGTAAGCTTAAGGGTAAAAGCAAGGGTAAGGGTAAGGGTAAGGGTAAGGGTAAGGGTAAGGGTAAGCTTAAGGGTAAAAGCAAGGGTAAGGGTAAGGGTAAGGGTAAGGGTAAGGGTAAGGGTAAGGGTAAGGGTAAGGGTAAGGGTAAGGGTAAGGGTAAAGGTAAGGTTAAGCCTAAGGGTAAAAGCAAGGGTAAGGGTAAGGGTAAGGGTAAGGGTAAGGGTAAGGGTAAGGGTAAGGGTAAGGGTAAGGGTAAGGGTAAGGGTAAGGGTAAATGTAAGCTTAAGGGTAAAAGCAAGGGTAAGGGTAAGGGTAAGGGTAAGGGTAAGCCTAAGGGTAAAAGCAAGGGTAAGGGTAAGGGTAAGGGTAAGGGTAAGGGTAAGCTTAAGGGTAAAAGCAAGGGTAAGGGTAAGGGTAAGGGTAAGGGTAAGGGTAAGGGTAAGGGTAAGCTTAAGGGTAAAAGCAAGGGTAAGGGTAAGGGTAAGGGTAAGGGTAAGGGTAAGGGTAAGGGTAAGGGTAAGGGTAAGGGTAAGGGTAAAGGTAAGGGTAAGCCTAAGGGTCAAAGCAAGGGTAAGGGTAAGGGTAAGGGTAAGGGTAAGGGTAAGGGTAAGGGTAAGGTTAAGGGTAAGGGTAAGCTTAAGGGTAAAAGCAAGGGTAAGGGTAAGGGTAAGGGTAAGGGTAAGGGTAAGGGTAAGGGTGAGGGTAAGTGTAAGGGTAAGCTTAAGGGTAAGGGTAAGGGTAAGGGTAAGGGTAAGCCTAAGGGTAAAAGCAAGGGTAAGTGTAAGGGTAAGGGTAAGGGTAAGGGTAAGCTTACCCTTACCCTTACCCTTACCCTTACCCTTGCTTTTACCCTTAAGCTTACCCTTACCCTTAACCTTACCCCTACCCTTACCCTTACCCTTACCCTTACCCTTACCCTTACCCTTACCCTTGCTTTGACCCTTAGGCTTACCCTTACCTTTACCCTTACCCTTACCCTTACCCTTACCCTTACCCTTACCCTTACCCTTACCCTTACCCTTACCCTTACCCTTACCCTTGCTTTTACCCTTAAGCTTACCCTTACCCTTACCCTTACCCTTACCCTTACCCTTACCCTTACCCTTGCTTTTACCCTTAAGCTTACCCTTACCCTTACCCTTACCCTTGCTTTTACCCTTAGGCTTACCCTTACCCTTACCCTTACCCTTACCCTTGCTTTTACCCTTAAGCTTACATTTACCCTTACCCTTACCCTTACCCTTACCCTTACCCTTACCCTTACCCTTACCCTTACCCTTACCCTTAACCTTACCCTTACCCTTACCCTTGCTTTTACCCTTAGGCTTAACCTTACCTTTACCCTTACCCTTACCCTTACCCTTACCCTTACCCTTACCCTTACCCTTACCCTTACCCTTACCCTTACCCTTACCCTTGCTTTTACCCTTAAGCTTACCCTTACCCTTACCCTTACCCTTACCCTTACCCTTACCCTTGCTTTTACCCTTAAGCTTACCCTTACCCTTACCCTTACCTTTACCCTCACCCTTACCCTTACCCTTACCCTTGCTTATACCCTTAAGCTTACCCTTACCCTTACCCTTACCCTTACCCTTACCCTTACCCTTACCCTTACCCTTACCCTTACCCTTACCCTTACCCTTACCCTTACCCTTGCTTTTACCCTTAGGCTTACTCTTACCTTTACCCTTACCCTTACCCTTACCCTTACCCTTACCCTTACCCTTACCCTTACCCTTACCCTTACCCTTACCCTTGCTTTTACCCTAAAGCTTACCCTTACCCTTACCCTTACCCTTACCCTTACCCTAACCCTTACCCTTGCTTTTACCCTTAAGCTTACCCTTACCCTTACCCTTACCCTTACCCTTACCCTTACCCTTACCCTTACCCTTACCCTTACCCTTACCCTTACCCTTACCCTTACACTTGCTTTTACCCTTAAGCTTACCCTTACCCTTACCCTTACCCTTACCCTTACCCTTACCCTTACCCTTACACTTATCCTTACCCTTGCTTTTACCCTTAAGCTTACCCTTACCCTTACCCTTACCCTTACCCTTGCTTTTACCCTTAAGCTTACCCTTACCCTTACCCTTACTCTTACCCTTACCCTTACCCTTACCCTTACCCTTACCCTTACCCTTACCCTTACCCTTACCCTTACCCTTACCCTTACACTTGCTTTTACCCTTAAGCTTACCCTTACACTTACCCTAACCCTTACCCTTACCCTTACCCTTACCCTTACCCTTATCCTTACCCTTGCTTTTACCCTTAAGCTCACCCTTACCCTTACCCTTACCCTTACCCTTACCCTTACCCTTACCCTTACCCTTACCATTACCCTTACCCTTACCCTTGCTTTTACTCTTAGGCTTACCCTTACCTTTACCCTTACCCTTACCCTCACCCTTACCCTCACCCTTACCCTTACCCTTGCTTTTACCCTTAAGCTTACCCTTACCCTTACCCTTACCCTTACCCTTACCCTTGCTTTTACCCTTAAGCTTACCCTTACCCTTACCCTTAACCTTACTCTTACCCTTGCTTTTACCCTTAGGCTTACCCTTACCCTTACCCTTACCCTTACCCTTGCTTTTACCCTTAAGCTTACCCTTACCCTTACCCTTACTCTTACCCTTACCCTTACCCTTACCCTTACCCTTACCCTTACCCTTACCCTTACCCTTACCCTTACCCTTGCTTTTACCCTTAGGCTTACCCTTACCTTTACCCTTACCCTAACCCTTACCCTTACCCTTACCCTTACCCTCACCCTTGCTTTTACCCTTAAGCTTACCCTTACCCTTACCCTTACCCTTACCCTTACCCTTACCCTTACCCTCACCCTTACCCTTACCCTTACCCTTGCTTTTACCCTTAAGCTTACCCTTACCCTTACCCTTACCCTTACCCTTACCCTTACCCTTGCTTTTACCCTTAAGCTTACCCTTACCCTTACCCTTACCCTTACCCTTACCCTTACCCTTACCCTTACCCTTACCCTTACCCTTGCTTTTACCCTTAGGCTTACCCTTACCTTTACCCTTACCCTTACCCTTACCCTTACCCTTACCCTTACCCTTACCCTTGCTTTTACCCTTAAGCTTACCCTTACCCTTACCCTTACCCTTAAGCTTACCCTTACCCTTACCCTTACCCTTACCCTTACCCTTACCCTTACCCTTACCCTTACCCTTACCCTTACCCTTACCCTTACCCTTGCTTTTACCCTTAAGCTTACCCTTACCCTTACCCTTACCCTTACCCTTACCCTTGCTTTTACCCTTAAGCTTACCCTTACCCTTACCCTTACCCTTAAGCTTACCCTTACCCTTACCCTTATCCTTACCCTTACCCTTACCCTTACCCTTACCCTTACCCTTACCCTTACCCTTACCCTTACCCTTGCTTTTACCCTTAAGCTTACCCTTACCCTTACCCTTACCCTTACCCTTAAGCTTACCCTTACCCTTACCCTTACCCTTACCCTTACCCTTAACCTTACCCTTGCTTTTACCCTTAAGCTTACCCTTACCCTTACCCTTACCCTTACCCTTAAGCTTACCCTTACCCTTACCCTTACCCTTACCCTTACCCTTGCTTTTACCCTTAAGCTTACCCTTACCCTTACCCTTACCCTTACCCTTACCCTTAAGCTTACCCTTACCCTTACCCTTACCCTTACCCTTACCCTTACCCTTACCCTTACCCTTACCCTTACCCTTGCTTTTACCCTTAAGCTTACCCTTACCCTTACCCTAAGTAAGGGTAAGGGTAAGGGTAAGGGTAAGGGTAAGGGTAAGGGTAAGGGTAAGGGTAAGGGTAAGGGTAAGGGTAAGGGTAAGGGTAAGCTTAAGGGTAAGGGTAAGGGTAAGGGTAAGGGTAAGCCTAAGGGTAAAAGCAAGGGTAAGGGTAAGGGTAAGGGTAAGGGTAAGGGTAAGCTTAAGGGTAAAAGCAAGGGTAAGGGTAAGGCTAAGGGTAAGGGTAAGGGTAAGGGTAAGGGTAAGCTTAAGGGTAAAAGCAAAGGTAAGGGTAAGGGTAAGGGTAAGGGTTAGGGTCAGGGTAAGGGTAAGGGTAAAGGTGAGGGTAAGCCTAAGGGTAAAAGCAAGGGTAAGGGTAAGGGTAAGGGTAAGGGTAAGGGTAAGGGTAAGGGTAGGGGTAAGAGTAAGGGTAAGGGTAAGCTTAAGGGTAAAAGCAAGGGTAAGGGTAAGGGTAAGGGTAAGCTTAAGGGTAAAAGCAAGGGTGAGGGTGAGGGTAAGGGTAAGGGTAAGGGTAAGGGTAAGGGTAAGGGTAAGGGTAAGGGTAAGGGTAAGGGTAAGGGTAAGGGTAAGGGTAAGGGTAAGGGTAAGGGTAAGGGTAAGGGTAAGGGTAAGGGTAAGGGTAAGGGTAAGGGTAAGGGTAAGGGTAAGGGTAAGGGTAAGGGTAAGCTTAAGGGTAAAAGCAAGGGTAAGGGTAAGGGTAAGGGTAAGGGTAAGGGTAAGGGTAAGCTTAAGGGTAAGGGTAAGGGTAAGGGTAAGGGTAAGCTTAAGGGTAAAAGCAAGCCTTACCCTTACCCTTACCCTTACCCTTACCCTTACCCTTACCCTTACCCTTGCTTTTACCCTTAAGCTTACCCTTACCCTTACCCTTACCCTTACCCTTACCCTTACCCTTACCCTTACCCTTACCCTTACCCTTGCTTTTACCCTTAGGCTTACCCTTACCTTTACCCTTACCCTTACCCTTACCCTTACCCTTACCCTTGCTTTTACCCTTAAGCTTACCCTTACCCTTACCCTTACCCTTACCCTTACCCTTACCCTTGCTTTTACCCTTAAGCTTACCCTTACCCTTACCCTTACCCTTACCCTTACCCTTGCTTTTACCCTTAGGCTTACCCTTACCCTTACCCTTACCCTTACCCTTGCTTTTACCCTTAAGCTTACCCTTACCCTTACCCTTACCCTTACCCTTACCCTTACCCTTACCCTTACCCTTACCCTTACCCTTACCCTTACCCTTACCCTTACCCTTACCCTTACCCTTACCCTTACCCTTACCCTTACCCTTACCCTTACCCTTACCCTTACCCTTACCCTTACCCTTACCCTTACCCTTACCCTTACCCTTGCTTTTACCCTTAGGCTTACCCTTACCTTTACCCTTACCCTTACCCTTACCCTTACCCTTACCCTTGCTTTTACCCTTAAGCTTACCCTTACCCTTACCCTTACCCTTACCCTTACCCTTACCCTTACCCTTACCCTTACCCTTACCCTTACCCTTGCTTTTACCCTTAAGCTTACCCTTACCCTTACCCCTACCCTTACCCTTACCCTTACCCTTACCCTTACCCTTACCCTTACCCTCACCCTTGCTTTTACCCTTAAGCTTACCCTTACCCTTACCCTCACCCTTACCCTTACCCTTACCCTTGCTTTTACCCTTAGGTTTACCCTTACCCTTACCCTTACCCTTACCCTTGCTTTTACCCTTAAGCTTACCCTTACCCTTACCCTTACCCTTACTCTTACCCTTACCCTTACCCTTACCCTTACCCTTGCTTTTACCCTTAGGCTTACCCTTACCTTTACCCTTACCCTTACCCTTACCCTTACCCTTACCCTTACCCTTACCCTTACCCTTACCCTTACCCTTACCCTTGCTTTTACCCTTAAGCTTACCCTTACCCTTACCCTTACCCTTACCCTTACCCTTGCTTTTACCCTTAGGCTTACCCTTACCTTTACCCTTACCCTTACCCTTACCCTTACCCTTGCTTTTACCCTTAAGCTTACCCTTACCCTTACCCTTACCCTTACCCTTACCCTTGCTTTTACCCTTAGGCTTACCCTTACCCTTACCCTTACCCTTACCCTTGCTTTTACCCTTAAGCTTACCCTTACCCTTACCCTTACCCTTACCCTTACCCTTACCCTTACCCTTACCCTTACCCTTACCCTTACCCTTACCCTTACCCTTACCCTTACCCTTACCCTTACCCTTACCCTTACCCTTACCCTTACCCTTACCCTTACCCTTACCCTTACCCTTACCCTTACCCTTACCCTTACCCTTACCCTTACCCTTACCCTTACCCTTACCCTTACCCTTACCCTTACCCTTACCCTTACCCTTACCCTTACCCTTACCCTTACCCTTACCCTCACCCTTACCCTTACCCTTGCTTTTACCCTTAGGCTTACCCTTACCCTTGCTTTTACCCTTAGGCTTACCCTTACCTTTACCCTTACCCTTACCCTTACCCTTACCCTTACCCTTACCCTTGCTTTTACCCTTAAGCTTACCCTTACCCTTACCCTTACCCTTACCCTTACCCTTACCCTTACCCTTACCCTTACCCTTACCCTTACCCTTGCTTTTACCCTTAAGCTTACCCTTACCCTTACCCTTACCCTTACCCTTACCCTTACCCTTACCCTACCCTTACCCTTACCCTCACCCTTGCTTTTACCCTTAAGCTTACCCTTACCCTTACCCTTACCCTTACCCTTACCCTTACCCTTGCTTTTACCCTTAGGCTTACCCTTACCCTTACCCTTACCCTTACCCTTACCCTTGCTTTTACCCTTAAGCTTACCCTTACCCTTACCCTTACCCTTACTCTTACCCTCACCCTTACCCTTACCCTTACCCTTGCTTTTACCCTTAGGCTTACCCTTACCTTTACCCTTACCCTTACCCTTACCCTTACCCTTACCCTTACCCTTACCCTTACCCTTACCCTTACCCTTACACTTACCCTTACCCTTGCTTTTACCCTTAAGCTTACCCTTACCCTTACCCTTACCCTTACCCTTAAGCTTACCCTTACCCTTACCCTTACCCTTACCCTTACCCTTACCCTTACCCTTGCTTTTACCCTTAAGCTTACCCTTACCCTTACCCTTACCCTTACCCTTACCCTTGCTTTTACCCTTAAGCTTACCCTTACCCTTACCCTTACCCTTACCCTTAAGCTTACCCTTACCCTTACCCTTACCCTTACCCTTACCCTTACCCTTACCCTTGCTTTTACCCTTAAGCTTACCCTTACCCTTACCCTTACCCTTACCCTTACCCTTACCCTTACCCTTACCCTTACCCTTACCCTTACCCTTACCCTTACCCTTGCTTTTACCCTTAGGCTTACCCTTACCTTTACCCTTACCATTACCCTTACCCTTACCCTTACCCTTACCCTTGCTTTTACCCTTAAGCTTACCCTTACCCTTACCCTTACCCTTACCCTTACCCTTACCCTTACCCTTACCCTTACCCTTACCCTTACCCTTACCCTTACCCTTACCCTTACCCTTACCCTTACCCTTACCCTTACCCTTACCCTTACCCTTACCCTTACCCTTACCCTTACCCTTACCCTTACCCTTGCTTTCACCCTTAAGCTCACCCTTACCCTTACCCTTACCCTTACCCTTGCTTTTACCCTTAAGCTTACCCTTACCCTTACTCTTACCCCTACCCTTACCCTTACCCTTACCCTTACCCTTACCCTTACCCTTACCCTTGCTTTTACCCTTAGGCTTACCCTCACCTTTACCCTTACCCTTACCCTTACCCTTACCCTTACCCTTACCCTTACCTTTGCTTTTACCCTTAAGCTTACCCTTACCCTTACCCTTACCCTTACCCTTAGCCTTACCCTTACCCTTGCTTTTACCCTTAAGCTTACCCTTACCCTTACCCTTACCCTTACCCTTGCTTTTACCCTTAGGCTTACCCTTACCCTTACCCTTACCCTTACCCTTAAGCTTACCCTTACCCTTACCCTTACCCTTACCCTTACCCTTACCCTTACCCTTACCCTTACCCTTACCCTTACCCTTACCCTTACCCTTACTTAGGGTAAGGGTAAGGGTAAGCTTAAGGGTAAAAGCAAGGGTAAGGGTAAGGGTAAGGGTAAGGGTAAGGGTAAGGGTAAGGGTAAGGGTAAGCTTAAGGGTAAGGGTAAGGGTAAGGGTAAGGGTAAGGGTAAGCTTAAGGGTAAGGGTAAGGGTAAGGGTAAGGGTAAGGGTAAGGGTAAGGGTAAGGGTAAGGGTAAGGGTAAGCTTAAGGGTAAGGGTAAGGGTAAGGGTAAGGGTAAGCCTAAGGGTAAAAGCAAGGGTAAGGGTAAGGGTAAGGGTAAGGGTAAGGGTAAGCTTAAGGGTAAAAGCAAGGGTAAGGGTAAGGCTAAGGGTAAGGGTAAGGGTAAGGGTAAGGGTAAGCTTAAGGGTAAAAGCAAAGGTAAGGGTAAGGGTAAGGGTAAGGGTCAGGGTAAGGGTAAGGGTAAAGGTGAGGGTAAGCCTAAGGGTAAAAGCAAGGGTAAGGGTAAGGGTAAGGGTAAGGGTAAGGGTAAGGGTAAGGGTAGGGGTAAGAGTAAGGGTAAGGGTAAGCTTAAGGGTAAAAGCAAGGGTAAGGGTAAGGGTAAGGGTAAGGGTAAGCTTAAGGGTAAAAGCAAGGGTAAGGGTGAGGGTAAGGGTAAGGGTAAGGGTAAGGGTAAGGGTAAGGGTAAGGGTAAGGGTAAGGGTAAGGGTAAGGGTAAGGGTAAGGGTAAGGGTAAGGGTAAGGGTAAGGGTAAGGGTAAGGGTAAGGGTAAGGGTAAGGGTAAGGGTAAGGGTAAGGGTAAGGGTAAGCTTAAGGGTAAAAGCAAGGGTAAGGGTAAGGGTAAGGGTAAGGGTAATGGTAAGGGTAAAGGTAAGGGTAAGCCTAAGGGTAAAAGCAAGGGTAAGGGTAAGGGTAAGGGTAAGGGTAAGGGTAAGGGTAAGGGTAAGGGTAAGGGTAAGGGTAAGGGTAAGGGTAAGGGTAAGGGTAAGCTTAAGGGTAAAAGCAAGGGTAAGGGTAAGGGTAAGGGTAAGGGTAAGGGTAAGGGTAAGGGTAAGCTTAAGGGTAAGGGTAAGGGTAAGGGTAAGGGTAAGCTTAAGGGTAAAAGCAAGCCTTACCCTTACCCTTACCCTTACCCTTACCCTTACCCTTACCCTTGCTTTTACCCTTAAGCTTACCCTTACCCTTACCCTTACCCTTACCCTTACCCTTACCCTTACCCTTACCCTTACCCTTGCTTTTACCCTTAGGCTTACCCTTACCTTTACCCTTACCCTTACCCTTACCCTTACCCTTACCCTTGCTTTTACCCTTAAGCTTACCCTTACCCTTATCCTTACCCTTACCCTTACCCTTACCCTTGCTTTTACCCTAAAGCTTACCCTTACCCTTACCCTTACCCTTGCTTTTACCCTTAGGCTTACCCTTACCCTTACCCTTACCCTTACCCTTGCTTTTACCCTTAAGCATACCCTTACCCTTACCCTTACCCTTACCCTTACCCTTACCCTTACCCTTACCCTTACCCTTACCCTTACCCTTACCCTTACCCTTACCCTTACCCTTACCCTTACCCTTACCCTTACCCTTACCCTTACCCTTACCCTTACCCTTACCCTTACCCTTACCCTTACCCTTACCCTTACCCTTGCTTTTACCCTTAGGCTTACCCTTACCTTTACCCTTACCCTTACCCTTACCCTTACCCTTACCCTTGCTTTTACCCTTAAGCTTACCCTTACCCTTACCCTTACCCTTACCCTTACCCTTACCCTTACCCTTACCCTTACCCTTGCTTTTACCCTTAAGCTTACCCTTACCCTTACCCTTACCCTTACCCTTACCCTTACCCTTACCCTTACCCTTACCCTCACCCTTGCTTTTACCCTTAAGCTTACCCTTACCCTTACCCTTACCCTTACCCTTACCCTTACCCTTGCTTTTACCCTTAGGCTTACCCTTACCCTTACCCTTACCCTTACCCTTGCTTTTACCCTTAAGCTTACCCTTACCCTTACCCTTACCCTTACTCTTACCCTTACCCTTACCCTTACCCTTACCCTTGCTTTTACCCTTAGGCTTACCCTTACCTTTACCCTTACCCTTACCCTTACCCTTACCCTTACCCTTACCCTTACCCTTACCCTTACCCTTACCCTTGCTTTTACCCTTAAGCTTACCCTTACCCTTACCCTTACCCTTACCCTTACCCTTGCTTTTACCCTTAGGCTTACCCTTACCTTTACCCTTACCCTCACCCTTACCCTTACCCTTGCTTTTACCCTTAAGCTTACCCTTACCCTTACCCTTACCCTTACCCTTACCCTTGCTTTTACCCTTAGGCTTACCCTTACCCTTACCCTTACCCTCACCCTTGCTTTTACCCTTAAGCTTACCCTTACCCTTACCCTTACCCTTACCCTTACCCTTACCCTTACCCTTACCCTTACCCTTACCCTTACCCTTACCCTTACCCTTACCCTTACCCTTACCCTTACCCTTACCCTTACCCTTACCCTTTCCCTTACCCTTACCCTTACCCTTACCCTTACCCTTACCCTTACCCTTACCCGTACCCTTACCCTTACCCTTACCCTTACCCTTACCCTTACCCTTACCCTTACCCTTACCCTTACCCTTACCCTTACCCTTGCTTTTACCCTTAGGCTTACCCTTACCCTTGCTTTTACCCTTAGGCTTACCCTTACCTTTACCCTTACCCTTACCCTTACCCTTACCCTTACCCTTGCTTTTACCCTTAAGCTTACCCTTACCCTTACCCTTACCCTTACCCTTACCCTTACCCTTACCCTTACCCTTACCCTTACCCTTGCTTTTACCCTTAAGCTTACCCTTACCCTTACCCTTACCCTTACCCTTACCCTTACCCTTACCCTTACCCTTACCCTTACCCTCACCCTTGCTTTTACCCTTAAGCTTACCCTTACCCTTACTCTTACCCTTACCCTTACCCTTACCCTTGCTTTTACCCTTAGGCTTACCCTTACCCTTACCCTTACCCTTACCCTTACCCTTGCTTTTACCCTTAAGCTTACCCTTACCCTTACCCTTACCCTTACTCTTACCCTTACCCTTACCCTTACCCTTACCCTTGCTTTTACCCTTAGGCTTACCCTTACCTTTACCCTTACCCTTACCCTTACCCTTACCCTTACCCTTACCCTTACCCTTACCCTTACCCTTGCTTTTACCCTTAAGCTTACCCTTACCCTTACCCTTACCCTTACCCTTAAGCTTACCCTTACCCTTACCCTTACCCTTACCCTTACCCTTACCCTTACCCTTGCTTTTACCCTTAAGCTTACCCTTACCCTTACCCTTACCCTTACCCTTACCCTTGCTTTTACCCTTAAGCTTACCCTTACCCTTACCCTTACCCTTAAGCTTACCCTTACCCTTACCCTTACCCTTACCCTTACCCTTGCTTTTACCCTTAAGCTTACCCTTACCCTTACCCTTACCCTTACCCTTACCCTTACCCTTACCCTTACCCTTACCCTTACCCTTACCCTTGCTTTTACCCTTAGGCTTACCCTTACCTTTACCCTTACCATTACCCTTACCCTTACCCTTACCCTTACCCTTGCTTTTACCCTTAAGCTTACCCTTACCCTTACCCTTACCCTTACCCTTACCCTTACCCTTACCCTTACCCTTACCCTTACCCTTACCCTTACCCTTACCCTTACCCTTACCCTTACCCTTACCCTTACCCTTACCCTTACCCTTACCCTTACCCTTACCCTTACCCTTACCCTTACCCTTACCCTTACCCTTACCCTTACCCTTACCCTTACCCTTACCCTTACCCTTACCCTTACCCTTACCCTTACCCTTACCCTTACCCTTACCCTTACCCTTGCTTTCACCCTTAAGCTTACCCTTACCCTTACCCTTACCCTTACCCTTGCTTTTACCCTTAAGCTTACCCTTACCCTTACTCTTACCCCTACCCTTACCCTTACCCTTACCCTTACCCTTACCCTTACCCTTACCCTTGCTTTTACCCTTAGGCTTACCCTCACCTTTACCCTTACCCTTACCCTTACCCTTACCCTTACCCTTACCCTTACCCTTACCTTTGCTTTTACCCTTAAGCTTACCCTTACCCTTACCCTTACCCTTACCCTTAGCCTTACCCTTACCCTTGCTTTTACCCTTAAGCTTACCCTTACCCTTACCCTTACCCTTACCCTTACCCTTGCTTTTACCCTTAGGCTTACCCTTACCCTTACCCTTACCCTTACCCTTAAGCTTACCCTTACCCTTACCCTTACCCTTACCCTTACCCTTACCCTTACCCTTACCCTTACCCTTACCCTTACCCTTACCCTTACTTAGGGTAAGGGTAAGGGTAAGCTTAAGGGTAAAAGCAAGGGTAAGGGTAAGGGTAAGGGTAAGGGTAAGGGTAAGGGTAAGGGTAAGGGTAAGGGTAAGCTTAAGGTAAGGGTAAGGGTAAGGGTAAGGGTAAGGGTAAGCTTAAGGGTAAAAGCAAGGGTAAGGGTAAGGGTAAGGGTAAGCTTAAGGGTAAGGGTAAGGGTAAGGGTAAGGGTAAGCTTAAGGGTAAAAGCAAGGGTAAGGTTAAGGGTAAGGGTAAGGGTAAGGGTAAGGGTAAGGGTAAGCTTAAGGGTAAGGGTAAGGGTAAGGGTAAGGGTAAGCTTAAGGGTAAAAGCAAGGGTAAGGGTAAGGGTAAGGGTAAGGGTAAGGGTAAGGTTAAGGGTAAGGGTAAGGGTAAGGATAAGGGTAAGGGTAAGGGTAAGCTTAAGGGTAAGGGTAAGGGTAAGGGTAAGCTTAAGGGTAAAAGCAAGGGTAAGGGTAAGGGTAAGGGTAAGGGTAAGGGTAAACTTAAGGGTAAAAGCAAGGGTAAGGGTAAGGGTAAGGGTAAGGGTAAGGGTAAGGGTAAGGGTAAGGGTAAGGGTAAGGGTAAGGGTAAGCTTAAGGGTAAGGGTAAGGGTAAGGGTAAGCTCAAGGGTAAAAGCAAGGGTAAGGGTAAGGGTAAGGGTAAGGGTAAGGGTAAGGGTAAGGGTAAAGGTAAGGGTAAGCCTAAGGGTAAAAGCAAGGGTAAGGGTAAGGGTAAGGGTAAGGGTAAGGGTAAGGGTAAGGGTAAGGGTAAGGGTAAGGGTAAGGGTAAGGGTAAGCTTAAGGGTAAAAGCAAGGGTAAGGGTAAGGGTAAGGGTAAGGGTAAGGGTAAGGGTAAGGGTAAGGGTAAGGGTAAGGGTAAGGGTAAGGGTAAGGGTAAGGGTAAGCTTAAGGGTAAAAGCAAGGGTAAGGGTAAGGGTAAGGGTAAGGGTAAGGGTAAGGGTAAGGGTAAGGGTAAGGGTAAGCTTAAGGGTAAAAGCAAGGGTGAGGGTAAGGGTAAGGGTAAGGGTAAGGGTTAGGGTAAGGGTAAAGGTAAGGGTAAGCCTAAGGGTAAAAGCAAGGGTAAGGGTAAGGGTAAGGGTAAGGGTAAGGGTAAGGGTAAGGGTAAGGGTAAGGGTAAGGGTAAGAGTAAGGGTAAGGGTAAGGGTAAGCTTAAGGGTAAAAGCAAGGGTAAGGGTAAGGGTAAGGGTAAGGGTAAGCCTAAGGGTAAAAGCAAGGGTAAGGGTAAGGTTAAGGGTAAGGGTAAGGGTAAGCTTAAGGGTAAAAGCAAGGGTAAGGGTAAGGGTAAGGGTAAGGGTAAGGGTAAGCTTGAGGGTAAAAGCAAGGGTAAGGGTAAGGGTGAGGGTAAGGGTGAGGGTAAGGGTAAGGGTAAAGGTAAGGGTAAGCCTAAGAGTAAAAGCAAGGGTAAGGGTAAGGGTAAGGGTAAGGGTAAGGGTAAGGGTAAGGGTAAGGGTAAGGGTAAGGGTAAGGGTGAGCTTAAGGGTAAAAGCAAGGGTAAGGATAAGGGTAAGGGTAAGGGTAAGGGTAAGGGTAAGGGTTAGGGTAAGGGTAAGGGTAAGCTTAAGGGTAAAAGCAAGGGTAAGGGTAAGGGTAAGGGTAAGGGTAAGGGTAAGCTTACCCTTACCCTTACCCTTACCCTTACACTTACCCTTGCTTTTACCCTTAGGCTTACCCTTACCCTTTCCCTTACCCTTACCCTTAAGCTTACCCTTACACTTACCCTCACCCTTACCCTTACCCTTACCCTTACCCTTACCCTTACCCTTACCCTTGCTTTTACCCTTAAGCTTACCCTTACCCTTAACCTTACCCTTACCCTTACCCTTACCCTTACCCTTACCCTTTACCCTTACCCTTACCCTTACCCTTGCTTTGACCCTTAGGCTTACCCTTACCTTTACCCTTACCCTTACCCTTACCCTTACCCTTACCCTTACCCTTACCCTTACCCTTACCCTTACCCTTACCCTTGCTTTTACCCTTAAGCTTACCCTTACCCTTACCCTTACCCTTACCCTTACCCTTACCCTTACCCTTGCTTTTACCCTTAAGCTTACCCTTACCCTTACCCTTACCCTTACCCTTACCCTTGCTTTTACCCTTAGGCTTACCCTTACCCTTACCCTTACCCTTACCCTTGCTTTTACCCTTAAGCTTACATTTACCCTTACCCTTACCCTTACCCTTACCCTTACCCTTACCCTTACCCTTACCCTTACCCTTACCCTTACCCTTACCCTTACCCTTGCTTTTACCCTTAGGCTTAACCTTACCTTTACCCTTACCCTTACCCTTACCCTTACCCCCTTACCCTTACCCTTACCCTTACCCTTACCCTTACCCTTACCCTTACCTTGCTTTTACCCTTAAGCTTAACCTTACCCTTACCCTTACCCTTACCCTTACCCTTACCCTTACCCTTACCCTTACCCTTGCTTTTACCCTTAAGCTTACCCTTACCCTTACCCTTACCTTTACCCTCACCCTTACCCTTACCCTTACCCTTGCTTATACCCTTAAGCTTACCCTCACCCTTACCCTTACCCTTACCCTTACCCTTACCCTTACCCTTACCCTTACCCTTACCCTTACCCTTACCCTTACCCTTGCTTTTACCCTTAGGCTAACTCTTACCTTACCCTTACCCTTACCCTTACCCTTACCCTTACCCTTACCCTTACCCTTACCCTTACCCTTACCCTTACCCTTACCCTTACCCTTACCCTTGCTTTTACCCTTAAGCTTACCCTTACCCTTACCCTTACCCTTACCCTTACCCTAACCCTTACCCTTGCTTTTACCCTTAAGCTTACCCTTACCCTTACCCTTACCCTTACCCTTACCCTTACCCTTACCCTTACCCTTACCCTTACCCTTACCCTTACCCTTACCCTTACCCTTACACTTGCTTTTACCCTTAAGCTTACCCTTACCCTTACCCTTACCCTTACCCTTACCCTTAC
>CAUEHS010000881.1:0-24983 GCA_958510865.1 Myrrha octodecimguttata | reverse complement strand
CTTACCCTTACCCTTACCCTTACCCTTACCCTTACCCTTACCCTTACCCTTACCCTTGCTTTTACCCTTAAGCTCACCCTTACCCTTACCCTTACCCTTACCCTTACCCTTACCCTTACTCTTACCCTTACCCTTGCTTTTACCCTTAAGCTTACCCTTACCCTTACCCTTACCCTTAAGCTTACCCTTACACTTACCCTTACCCTTACCCTTACCCTTACCCTTATCCTTACCCTTGCTTTTACCCTTAAGCTTACCCTTACCCTTACCCTTACCCTTACCCTTACCCTTGCTTTTACCCTTAAGCTTACCCTTACCCTTACCCTTACCCTTACCCTTAAGCTTACGCTTACCCTTACCCTTACCCTTACCCTTACCCTTACCCTTGCTTTTACCCTTAAGCTTACCCTTACCCTTACCCATACCCTTACCCTTACCCTTACCCTTACCCTTACCCTTACCCTTACCCTTACCCTTACCCTTGCTTTTACCCTTAGGCTTACCCTTACCTTACCCTTACCATTACCCTTACCCTTACCCTTACCCTTACCCTTACCCTTACCCTTGCTTTTACCCTTAAGCTTACCCTTACCCTTACCCTTACCCTTACCCTTACCCTTACCCTTACCCTTGCTTTTACCCTTAAGCTTACCCTTACCCTTACTCTTACCCCTACCCTTACCCTTACCCTTACCCTTACCCTTACCCTTACCCTTACCCTTGCTTTTACCCTTAAGCTCACCCTTACCCTTACCCTTACCCTTACCCTTACCCTTACCCTTACCCTTACCCTTGCTTTTACCCTTAGGCTTACCCTTACCTTTACTCTTACCCTTACCCTTACCCTTACCCTTACCCTTACCCTTACCCTTGCTTTTACCCTTAAGCTTACCCTTACCCTTACCCTTACTCTTACCCTTACCCTTACCCTTACCCTTGCTTTTACCCTTAAGCTTACCCTTACCCTTACCCTTACCCTTACCCTTACCCTTACCCTTACCCTTACCCTTATCCTTACCCTTGCTTTTACCCTTAAGCTTACCCTTACCCTTACCCTTACCCTTACCCTTACCCTTACCCTTACCCTTACCCTTACCCTTACCCTTACCCTTACCCTTACCCTTACCCTTACCCTTACCCTTGCTTTTACTCTTAGGCTTACCCTTACCTTTACCCTTACCCTTACCCTCACCCTTACCCTTACCCTTGCTTTTACCCTTAAGCTTACCCTTACCCTTACCCTTACCCTCACCCTTACCCTTGCTTTTACCCTTAAGCTTACCCTTACCCTTACCCTTAACCTTACCCTTACCCTTGCTTTTACCCTTAGGCTTACCCTTACACTTTACCCTTGCTTTTACCCTTAAGCTTACCCTTACCCTTACCCTTACTCTTACACTTACCCTTACCCTTACCCTTACCCTTACCCTTACCCTTACCCTTACCCTTACCCTTACCCTTGCTTTTACCCTTAGGCTTACCCTTACCTTTACCCTTACCCTAACCCTTACCCTTACCCTTACCCTTACACTTACCCTTGCTTTTACCCTTAAGCTTACCCTTACCCTTACCCTTACCCTTACCCTTACCCTTACCCTTACCCTTACCCTTACCCTTACCCTTACCTTTACCCTTACCCTTACCCTTACCCTTGCTTTTACCCTTAAGCTCACCCTTACCCTTACCCTTACCCTTACCCTTACCCTTACCCTTACCCTTACCCTTACCCTTACCCTTGCTTTTACCCTTAAGCTTACCCTTACCCTTACCCTTACCCTTACCCTTACCCTTACCCTTACCCTTACCCTTACCCTTACCCTTACCCTTACCCTTACCCTTACCCTTGCTTTTACCCTTAGGCTTACCCTTACCTTTACCCTTACCCTTACCCTTACCCTTACCCTTACCCTTACCCTTGCTTTTACCCTTAAGCTTACCCTTACCCTTACCCTTACCCTTAAGCTTACCCTTACCCTTACCCTTACCCTTACCCTTACCCTTACCCTTACCCTTACCCTTACCCTTACCCTTACCCTTACCCTTACCCTTACCCTTACCCTTGCTTTTACCCTTAAGCTTACCCTTACCCTTACCCTTACCCTTACCCTTACCCTTACCCTTGCTTTTACCCTTAAGCTTACCCTTACCCTTACCCTTACCCTTAAGCTTACCCTTACCCTTACCCTTACCCTTACCCTTACCCTTACCCTTACCCTTACCCTTACCCTTACCCTTACCCTTACCCTTACCCTTACCCTTACCCTTACCCTTACCCTTACCCTTACCCTTACCCCTACCCTTACCCTTACCCTTGCTTTTACCCTTAAGCTTACCCTTACCCTTACCCTTACCCTTACCCTTAAGCTTACCCTTACCCTTACCCTTACCCTTACCCTTACCCTTACCCTTACCCTTAACCTTACCCTTGCTTTTACCCTTAAGCTTACCCTTACCCTTACCCTTACCCTTACCCTTAAGCTTACCCTTACCCTTACCCTTACCCTTACCCTTGCTTTTACCCTTAAGCTTACCCTTACCCTTACCCTTACCCTTACCCTTAAGCTTACCCTTACCCTTACCCTTACCCTTACCCTTACCCTTACCCTTACCCTTACCCTTACCCTTACCCTTACCCTTACCCTTACCCTTACCCTTACCCTTACCCTTACCCTTGCTTTTACCCTTAAGCATACCCTGACCCTTACCCTTACCCTTACCCTTGCTTTTACCCTTAAGCTTACCCTTAACCTTACCCTTACCCTTACCCTTAAGCTTACCCTTACCCTTACCCTTACCCTTACCCTTACCCTTACCCTTACCCTTACCCTTACCCTTACCCTTGCTTTTACCCTTAAGCTTACCCTTACCCTTACCCTTACCCTTACCCTTACCCTTACCCTTACCCTTACCCTTACCCTTACCCTTGCTTTTACCCTTAGGCTTACCCTTACCTTTACCCTTACCCTTACCCTTACCCTTACCCTTACCCTTACCCTTACCCTTACCCTTACCCTTGCTTTTACCCTTAAGCTTACCCTTACCCTTACCCTTACCCTTACCCTTACCCTTACCCTTACCCTTGCTTTTACCCTTAAGCTTACCCTTACCCTTACCCTTACCCTTACCCTTACCCTTGCTTTTACCCTTAGGCTTACCCTTACCCTTACCCTTACCCTTACCCTTGCTTTTACCCTTAAGCTAAGGTAAGGGTAAGGGTAAGGGTAAGGGTATGGGTAAGGGTAAGGGTAAGCTTAAGGGTAAAAGCAAGGGTAAGGGTAAGGGTAAGGGTAAGGGTAAGGGTAAGCGTAAGCTTAAGGGTAAGGGTAAGGGTAAGGGTAAGGGTAAGCTTAAGGGTAAAAGCAAGGGTAAGGGTAAGGGTAAGGGTAAGGGTAAGGGTAAGCTTAAGGGTAAAAGCAAGGGTAAGGATAAGGGTAAGGGTAAGGGTAAGGGTAAGGGTAAGTGTAAGGGTAAGCTTAAGGGTAAGGGTAAGGGTAAGGGTAAGCTTAAGGGTAAAAGCAAGGGTAAGGGTAAGAGTAAGGGTAAGGGTAAGGGTAAGGGTAAGGGTAAGGGTAAGGGTGAGCTTAAGGGTAAAAGCAAGGGTAAGGGTAAGGGTAAGGGTAAGGGTAAGGGTAAGGGTAAGGGTAAGGGTAAGGGTAAGGGTAAGGGTAAGCTTAAGGGTAAAAGCAAGGGTAAGGGTAAGGGTAAGGGTAAGGGTAAGGGTAAGGGTAAGGGTAAGGGTAAGGGTAAGGGTAAGGGTAAAGGTAAGGGTAAGCCTAAGGGTAAAAGCAAGGGTAAGGGTAAGGGTAAGGGTAAGGGTAAGAGTAAGGGTAAGGGTAAGGGTAAGGGTAAGCTTAAGGGTAAAAGTAAGGGTAAGGGTAAGGGTAAGGGTAAGCCTAAGGGTAAAAGCAAGGGTAAGGGTAAGGGTAAGGGTAAGGGTAAGGGTAAGCTTAAGGGTAAAAGCAAGGGTAAGGGTAAGGGTAAGGGTAAGGGTAAGGGTAAGGGTAAGCTTAAGGGTAAAAGCAAGGGTGAGGGTAAGGGTAAGGGTAAGGGTTAGGGTAAGGGTAAGGGTAAGGGTAAGGGTAAGGGTAAGGGTAAGCTTAAGGGTAAAAGCAAGGGTAAGGGTAAGGGTAAGGGTAAGGGTAAGGGTAAGGGTAAGGGTAAGGGTAAGGGTAAGGTAAGGGTAAGGGTAAGGGTAAGGGTAAGGGTAAGCCTAAGGGTAAAAGCAACGGTAAGGGTAAGGGTAAGGGTAAGGGTAAGCTTAAGGGTAAAAGCAAGGGTAAGGGTAAGGGTAAGGGTAAGGGTAAGGGTAAGGGTAAGCTTAAGGGTAAAAGCAAGGGTGAGGGTAAGGGTAAGGGTAAGGGTAAGGGTAAGGGTAAGGGTAAGGGTAAGGGTAAGGGTGAGGGTAAGGGTAAGGGTAAGGGTAAGGGTAAGCTTAAGGGTAAAAGCAAGGGTAAGGGTAAGGGTAAGGGTAAGGGTAAGGGTAAGGGTAAGGGTAAGGGTAAGGGTAAGGGTAAGGGTAAGGGTAAGGGTAAGCTTAAGGGTAAAAGCAAGGGTAAGGGTAAGGGTAAGGGTAAGGGTAAGCCTAAGGGTAAAAGCAAGGGTAAGGGTAAGGGTAAGGGTAAGGGTAAGGGTAAGCTTAAGGGTAAAAGCAAGGGTAAGGGTAAGGGTAAGGGTAAGGGTAAGGGTAAGGGTAAGGGTAAGCTTAAGGGTAAAAGCAAGGGTAAGGGTAAGGGTAAGGGTAAGGGTAAGGGTAAGGGTAAGGGTAAGGGTAAAGGCAAGGGTAAGCCTAAGGGTAAAAGCAAGGGTAAGGGTAAGGGTAAGGGTAAGGGTAAGGGTAAGGGTAAGGGTAAGGGTAAGGGTAAGGGTAAGCTTAAGGGTAAAAGCAAGGGTAAGGGTAAGGGTAAGGGTAAGGGTAAGGGTAAGGGTAAGGGTAAGGGTAAGGGTAAGGGTAAGCTTAAGGGTAAGGGTAAGGGTAAGGTTAAGGGTAAGCTTAAGGGTAAAAGCAAGGGTAAGGGTAAGGGTAAGGGTCAGGGTATGCTTAAGGGTAAAAGCAAGGGTAAGGGTAAGGGTAAGGGTAAGGGTAAGGGTAAGGGTAAGGGTAAGGGTAAGGGTAAGGGTAAGGGTAAGGGTAAGGGTAAGGGTAAGGGTAAGGGTAAGCTTAAGGGTAAGGGTAAGGGTAAGGGTAAGGGTAAGCTTAAGGGTAAAAGCAAGGGTAAGGGTAAGGGTAAGGGTAAGGGTAAGCTTAAGGGTAAGGGTAAGGGTAAGGGTAAGAGTAAGCTTAAGGGTAAAAGCAAGGGTAAGGTTAAGGGTAAGGGTAAGGGTAAGGGTAAGGGTAAGGGTAAGGGTAAGGGTAAGCTTAAGGGTAAGGGTAAGGGTAAGGGTAAGGGTAAGCTTAAGGGTAAAAGCAAGGGTAAGGGTAAGGGTAGGGGTAAGGGTAAGGGTAAGGGTAAGGGTAAGGGTAAGGGTAAGGGTAAGGGTAAGGGTAAGGGTAAGGGTAAGGGTAAGGGTAAGGGTAAGGGTAAGGGTAAGGGTAAGGGTAAGGGTAAGCTTAAGGGTAAGGGTAAGGGTAAGGGTAAGCTTAAGGGTAAAAGCAAGGGTAAGGGTAAGGGTAAGGGTAAGGGTAAGGGTAAGGGTAAGGGTAAGCTTAAGGGTAAAAGCAAGGGTAAGGGTAAGGGTAAGGGTAAGGGTAAGGGTAAGGGTAAGGGTAAGGGTAAGGGTAAGGGTAAGGGTAAGGGTAAGGGTAAGGGTAAGGGTAAGGGTAAGCTTAAGGGTAAGGGTAAGGGTAAGGGTAAGCTTAAGGGTAAAAGCAAGGGTAAGGGTAAGGGTAAGGGTAAGGGTAAGGGTAAGGGTAAAGGTAAGGGTAAGCCTAAGGGTAAAAGCAAGGGTAAGGGTAAGGGTAAGGGTAAGGGTAAGGGTAAGGGTAAGGGTAAGGGTAAGGGTAAGGGTAAGGGTAAGGGTAAGCTTAAGGGTAAAAGCAAGGGTAAGGGTAAGGGTAAGGGTAAGGGTAAGGGTAAGGGTAAGGGTAAGGGTAAGGGTAAGGGTGAGCTTAAGGGTAAAAGCAAGGGTAAGGGTAAGGGTAAGGGTAAAGGTAAGGGTAAGGGTAAGGGTAAGGGTAAGGGTAAGGGTAAGGGTAAGGGTAAGGGTAAGGGTAAGCTTAAGGGTAAAAGCAAGGGTAAGTGTAAGGGTAAGGGTAAGGGTAAGGGTTAGGGTAAGGGTAAAGGTAAGGGTAAGCCTAAGGGTAAAAGCAAGGGTAAGGGTAAGGGTAAGGGTAAGGGTAAGGGTAAGGGTAAGGGTAAGGGTAAGGGTAAGTGTAAGAGTAAGGGTAAGGGTAAGGGTAAGCTTAAGGGTAAAAGCAAGGGTAAGGGTAAGGGTAAGTGTAAGGGTAAGCCTAAGGGTAAAAGCAAGGGTAAGGGTAAGGTTAAGGGTAAGGGTAAGGGTAAGCTTAAGGGTAAAAGCAAGGGTAAGGGTGAGGGTAAGGGTAAGGGTAAGCTTAAGGGTAAAAGCAAGGGTAAGGGTAAGGGTGAGGGTAAGGGTAAGGGTAAAGGTAAGGGTAAGCCTAAGAGTAAAAGCAAGGGTAAGGGTAAGGGTAAGGGTAAGGGTAAGGGTAAGGGTAAGGGTAAGGGTAAGGGTAAGGGTAAGGGTAAGGGTAAGGGTAAGGGTAAGGGTAAGGGTAAGCTTAAGGGTAAAAGCAAGGGTAAGGATAAGGGTAAGGGTAAGGGTAAGGGTAAGGGTAAGGGTAAGGGTAAGGGTAAGGGTAAGCTTAAGGGTAAAAGCAAGGGTAAGGGTAAGGGTAAGGGTAAGAGTAAGGGTAAGGGTAAGGGTAAGCTTAAGGGTAAAAGCAAGGGTAAGGGTAAGGGTAAGGGTAAGGGTAAGGGTAAGGGTAAGAGTAAAGGTAAGGGTAAGCCTAAGGGTAAAAGCAAGGGTAAGGGTAAGGGTAAGGGTAAGGGTAAGGGTAAGGGTAAGGGTAAGGGTAAGGGAAAGGGTAAGGGTAAGGGTAAGGGTAAGGGTAAGGGTAAGGGTAAGGGTAAGCTTAAGGGTATAAGCAAGTGTAAGGGTAAGGGTAAGGGTGAGGGTAAGGGTAAGGGTAAGGGTAAGGGTAAGCTTAAGGGTAAAAGCAAGGGTAAGGGTAAGGGTAAGGGTAAGGGTAAGGGTAAGGGTAAGGGTAAGCTTAAGTGTAAAAGCAAGGGTAAGGGTAAGGGTAAGGGTAAGGGTAAGGGTAAGGGTAAGGGTAAGCCTAAGGGTATAAGCAAGGGTAAGGGTAAGGGTAAGGGTAAGGGTAAGCTTAAGGGTAAAAGCAAGGGTAAGGGTAAGGGTAAGGGTAAGGGTAAGGGTAAGGGTAAGGGTAAGGGTAAGGGTAAGGGTAAGGGTAAGGGTAAGGGTAAGGGTAAGGGTAAGGGTAAGCTTAAGGGTAAAAGCAAGGGTAAGGGTAAGGGTAAGGGTAAGGGTAAGCCTAAGGGTAAAAGCAAGGGTAAGGGTAAGGGTAAGGGTAAGGGTAAGGGTAAGCTTAAGGGTAAAAGCAAGGGTAAGGGTAAGGGTAAGGGTAAGGGTAAGGGTAAGGGTAAGCTTAAGGGTAAAAGCAAGGGTAAGGGTAAGGGTAAGGGTAAGGGTAAGGGTAAGGGTAAGGGTAAGGGTAAAGGTAAGGGTAAAGGTAAGGGTAAGCCTAAGGGTCAAAGCAAGGGTAAGGGTAAGGGTAAGGGTAAGGGTAAGGGTAAGAGTAAGGGTAAGGGTAAGGGTGGGCTTAAGGGTAAAAGCAAGGGTAAGGGTAAGGGTAAGGGTAAGGGTAAGGGTAAGGGTAAGGGTAAGGGTAAGGGTAAGGGTAAGGGTAAGGGTAAGGGTAAGGGTAAGCTTAAGGGTAAGGGTAAGGGTAAGGGTAAGGGTAAGCCTAAGGGTAAAAGCAAGGGTAAGTGTAAGGGTAAGGGTAAGGGTAAGGGTAAGCTTAAGGGTAAAAGCAAGGGTAAGGGTAAGGGTAAGGGTAAGGGTAAGGGTAAGGGTAAGGGTAAGGGTAAGGGTAAGGGTAAGGGTAAGGGTAAGGGTAAGCTTAAGGGTAAAAGCAAGGGTAAGGGTAAGGGTAAGGGTAAGGGTAAGCCTAAGGGTAAAAGCAAGGGTAAGGGTAAGGGTAAGGGTAAGGGTAAGGGTAAGCTTAAGGGTAAAAGCAAGGGTAAGGGTAAGGGTAAGGGTAAGGGTAAGGGCAAGGGTAAGGGTAAGCTTAAGGGTAAAAGCAAGGGTAAGGGTAAGGGTAAGGGTAAGGGTAAGGGTAAGGGTAAGGGTAAGGGTAAGGGTAAAGGTAAGGGTAAGCCTAAGGGTCAAAGCAAGGGTAAGGGTAAGGGTAAGGGTAAGGGTAAGGGTAAGAGTAAGGGTAAGGGTAAGGGTAAGCTTAAGGGTAAAAGCAAGGGTAAGGGCAAGGGTAAGGGTAAGGGTAAGGGTAAGGGTAAGGGTAAGGGTAAGGGTAAGCTTAAGGGTAAGGGTAAGGGTAAGGGTAAGGGTAAGCCTAAGGGTAAAAGCAAGGGTAAGTGTAAGGGTAAGGGTAAGGGTAAGGGTAAGCTTAAGGGTAAAAGCAAGGGTAAGGGTAAGGGTAAGGGTAAGGGTAAGGGTAAGGGTAAGGGTAAGGGTAAGCTTAAGGGTAAAAGCAAGGGTAAGGGTAAGGGTAAGGGTAAGGGTAAGGGTAAGGGTAAGGCTAAAGGTAAGGGTAAGCCTAAGGGTAAAAGCAAGGGTAAGGGTAAGGGTAAGGGTAAGAGTAAGGGTAAGGGTAAGGGTAAGGGTAAGGGTAAGGGTAAAGGTAAGGGTAAGGGTAAGCTTAAGGGTAAAAGCAAGGGTAAGGGTAAGGGTAAGGGTAAGGGTAAGAGTAAGGGTAAGGGTAAGGGTAAGCTTAAGGGTAAAAGCAAGGGTAAGGGTAAGGGTAAGGGTAAGGGTAAGGGTAAGGGTAAGGGTAAGGGTAAGGGTAAGGGTAAGGGTAAGGGTAAGGGTAAGGGTAAGCTTAAGGGTAAAAGCAAGGGTAAGGGTAAGGGTAAGGGTAAGGGTAAGGGTAAGGGTAAGGGTAAGGGTAAGGGTAAGGGTAAGGGTAAGGGTAAGGGTAAGGGTAAGCCTAAGGGTAAAAGCAAGGGTAAGGGTAAGGGTAAGGGTAAGGGTAAGGGTAAGGGTAAGGGTAAGGGTAATGGTAAGGGTAAAGGTAAGGGTAAGCCTAAGGGTAAAAGCAAGGGTAAGGGTAAGGGTAAGGGTAAGGGTAAGGGTAAGGTTAAGGGTAAGGGTTAGGGTAAGGGTAAGGGTAAGGGTAAGGGTAAGCTTAAGGGTAAAAGCAAGGGTAAGGGTGAGGGTAAGGGTAAGGGTAAGGGTAAGGGTAAGGGTAAGGGTAAGCTTAAGGGTAAGGGTAAGGGTAAGGGTAAGCTTAAGGGTAAAAGCAAGGGTAAGGGTAAGGGTAAGGGTAAGGGTAAGGGTAAGCTTAAGGGTAAAAGCAAGGGTAAGGGTAAGGGTAAGGGTAAGGGTAAGGGTAAGGGTAAGGGTAAGGGTAAGCTTAAGGGTAAGGGTAAGGGTAAGAGTAAGGGTAAGCTTAAGGGTAAAAGCAAGGGTAAGGGTCAGGGTAAGGGTAAGTGTAAGGGTAAGGGTAAGGGTAAGGGTAAGGGTGAGCTTAAGGGTAAAAGCAAGGGTAAGGGTAAGGTAAAGGGTAAGGGTAAGGGTAAGGGTAAGGGTAAGGGTAAGGGTTAGCTTAAGGGTAAAAGCAAGGGTAAGGGTAAGGGTAAGGGTAAGGGTAAGGGTAAGGGTAAGGGTAAGGGTAAGGGTAAAGGTAAGGGTAAGCTAAGGGTAAAAGCAAGGGTAAGGGTAAGGGTAAGGGTAAGGGTAAGAGTAAGGGTAAGGGTAAGGGTAAGCTTAAGGGTAAAAGCAGGGGTTAGGGTAAGGGTAAGGGTAAGGGTAAGCCTAAGGGTAAAAGCAAGGGTAAGGGTAAGGGTAAGGGTAAGGGTAAGGGTAAGCTTAAGGGTAAAAGCAAGGGTAAGGGTAAGGGTAAGGGTAAGGGTAAGGGTAAGCTTAAGGGTAAAAGCAAGGGTGAGGGTAAGGGTAAGGGTAAGGGTAAGGGTAAGGGTAAGGGTAAGGGTAAGGGTAAGGGTAAGGGTAAAATTAAGGGTAAAAGCAAGGGTAAGGGTAAAGGTAAGGGTAAGGGTAAGGGTAAGGGTAAGGGTAAGGGTAAGGGTAAGGGTAAGGGTAAGGGTAAGCTTAAGGGTAAAAGCAAGGGTAAGGGTAAGGGTAAGGGTAAGGGTAAGGGTAAAGGTAAGGGTAAGCCTAAGGGTAAAAGCAAGGGTAAGGGTAAGGGTAAGGGTAAGGGTAAGGGTAAGGGTAAGGGTTAGGGTAAGGGTAAGGGTAAGGGTAAGGGTAAGGGTAAGGGTAAGGGTAAGGGTAAGGGTAAGGGTAAGGGTAAGGGTAAGGGTAAGGGTAAGGGTAAGGGTAAGGGTAAGCTTAAGGGTAAAAGCAAGGGTAAGGGTAAGGGAAAGGGTAAGGGTAAGCCTAAGGGTAAAAGCAAGGGTAAGGGTAAGGGTAAGGGTAAGGGTAAGGGTAAGCTTAAGGGTAAAAGCAAGAGAAAGGGTAAGGGTAAGGGTAAGGGTAAGGGTAAGGGTAAGCTTAAGGGTAAAAGCAAGGGTAAGGGTAAAGGTAAGGGTAAGGGTAAGGGTAAGGGTAAGGGTAACGGTAAGGGTAAGGGTAAAGGTAAGGGTAAGCCTAAGGGTAAAAGCAAGGGTAAGGGTGAGGGTAAGGGTAAGGGTAAGGGTAAGGTTAAGGGTAAGGGTAAGGGTAAGCTTAAGGGTAAAAGCAAGGGTAAGGGTACGGGTAAGGGTAAGGGTAAGGGTTAGGGTAAGGGTAAGGGTAAGGGTAAGGGTAAGGGTAAGGGTAAGCTTAAGGGTAAGGGTAAGGGTAAGGGTAAGGGTAAGCTTAAGGGTAAAAGCAAGGGTAAGGGTAAGGGTAAGGGTAAGGGTAAGCTTAAGGGTAAAAGCAAGGGTAAGGGTAAGGGTAAGGGTAAGGGTAAGGGTAAGGGTAAGGGTAAGGGTAAGGGTAAGGGTAAGGGTAAGCTTAAGGGTAAGGGTAAGGGTAAGGGTAAGGGTAAGCTTAAGGGTAAAAGCAAGGGTAAGGGTAAGGGTAAGGGTAAGGGTAAGGGTAAGGGTAAGGGTAAGGGTAAGCTTAAGGGTAAGGGTAAGGGTAAGGGTAAGGGTAAGCTTAAGGGTAAAAGCAAGGGTAAGGGTAAGGGTGAGGGTAAGGGTAAGGGTAAGGGTAAGGGTAAGCTTAAGGGTAAGGGTAAGGGTAAGGGTAAGCTTAAGGGTAAAAGCAAGGGTAAGGGTAAGGGTAAGGGTAAGGGTAAGGGTAAGGGTAAGGGTAAGGGTAAGGGTAAGGGTAAGGGTAAGGGTAAGGGTAAGGGTAAGGGTAAGGGTAAGGGTAAGGGTAAGGGTAAGGGTAAGGGTAAGGGTAAGGGTAAGGGTAAGGGTAAGGGTAAGGGTAAAGGTAAGGGTAAGGGTAAGGGTAAGGGTAAGGGTAAGGGAAAGCTTAAGGGTAAGGGTAAGGGTAAGGGTAAGGGTAAGCTTAAGGGTAAAAGCAAGGGTAAGGGTAAGGGTAAGGGTAAGGGTAAGGGTAAGGGTAAGGGTAAGCTTAAGGGTAAAAGCAAGGGGTAGGTTAAGGGTAAGGGTAAGGGTAAGGGTAAGGGTAAGGGTAAGGGTAAGCTTAAGGGTAAGGGTAAGGGTAAGGGTAAGGGTAAGCTTAAGGGTAAAAGCAAGGGTAAGGGTAAGGGTAAGGGTAAAGGTAAGGGTAAGCCTAAGGGTAAAAGCAAGGATAAGGGTAAGGGTAAGGGTAAGGGTAAGGGTAAGGGTAAGGGTAAGGGTAAGGGTAAGGGTAAGGGTAAGGGTAAGCTTAAGGGTAAAAGCAAGGGTAAGGGTAAGGGTAAGGGTAAGGGTAAGGGTAAGGGTAAGGGTAAGGGTAAGGGTAAGGGTAAGGGTAAGGGTAAGGGTAAGCTTAAGGGTAAAAGCAAGGGTAAGGGTAAGGGTAAGGGTAAGGGTAAGGGTAAGGGTAAGGGTAAGGGTAAGGGTAAGGGTAAGCTTAAGGGTAAAAGCAAGGGTAAGGGTAAGGGTAAGGGTAAGGGTAAGGGTAAGGGTAAGGGTTAGGGTAAGGGTAAAGGTAAGGGTAAGCCTAAGGGTAAAAGCAAGGGTAAGGGTAAGGGTAAGGGTAAGGGTAAGGGTAAGGGTAAGGGTAAGGGTAAGGTAAGGGTAAGGGTAAGGGTAAGGGTAAGAGTAAGGGTAAGGGTAAGGGTAAGCTTAAGGGTAAAAGCAAGGGTAAGGGTAAGGGTAAGGGTAAGCCTAAGGGTAAAAGCAAGGGTAAGGGTAAGGGTAAGGGTAAGGGTAAGGGTAAGCTTAAGGGTAAAAGCAAGGGTAAGGGTAAGGGTAAGGGTAAGGGTAAGGGTAAGGGTAAGGGTAAGCTTAAGGGTAAAAGCAAGGGTAAGGGTAAGGGTAAGGGTAAGGGTAAGGGTAAGGGTAAGGGTAAGGGTAAGGGTAAGGGTAAGGGTAAGCTTAAGGGTAAAAGCAAGGGTAAGGGTAAGGGTAAGGGTAAGGGTAAGGGTAAGGGTAAGGGTAAGGGTAAGGGTAAGGGTAAAGGTAAGGGTAAGGGTAAGGGTAAGGGTAAGGGTAAGGGTAAGGGTAAGCTTAAGGGTAAAAGTAAGGGTAAGGGTTAGGGTAAGGGTAAGGGTAAGGGTAAGGGTAAGGGTAAGCTTAAGGGTAAAAGCAAGGGTAAGGGTAAGGGTAAGTTTAAGGGTAAGGGTAAGGGTAAGGGTAAGGGTAAGGGTAAGGGTAAGGGTAAGGGTAAGGTTAAGGGTAAGGGTAAGCTTAAGGGTAAAAGCAAGGGTAAGGGTAAGGGTAAGGGTAAGGGTAAGGGTAAGGGTAAGGGTAAGAGTAAGGGTAAGGGTAAGCTTAAGGGTAAAAGCAAGGGTAAGGGTAAGGGTAAGGGTAAGGGTAAGGGTTAGGGTAAGGGTAAAGGTAAGGGTAAGCCTAAGGGTAAAAGCAAGGGTAAGGGTAAGGGTAAGGGTAAGCGTAAGGGTAAGGGTAAGGGTAAGGGTAAGGGTAAGGGTAAGGGTAAGCTTAAGGGTAAAAGCAAGGGTAAGGGTAAGAGTAAGGGTAAGGGTAAGGGTAAGGGTAAGGGTAAGGGTAAGGGTAAGGGTAAGGGTAAGGGTAAGGGTAAGGGTAAGGGTAAGAGTAAGGGTAAGGGTAAGGGTAAGCTTAAGTGTAAAAGCAAGGGTAAGGGTAAGGGTAAGGGTAAGGGTAAGCCTAAGGGTAAAAGCAAGGGTAAGGGTAAGGGTAAGGGTAAGGGTAAGGGTAAGCTTAAGGGTAAAAGCAAGGGTAAGGGTAAGGGTAAGGGTAAGGGTAAGCTTAAGGGTAAAAGCAAGGGTAAGGGTAAGGGTAAGGGTAAGGGTAAGGGTAAGGGTAAGGGTAAGGGTAAGGGTAAGGGTAAAGGTAAGGGTAAGCCTAAGGGTAAAAGCAAGGGTAAGGGTAAGGGTAAGGGTAAGGGTAAGGGTAAGCTTAAGGGTAAAAGCAAGGGTAAGGGTAAGGGTAAGGGTAAGGGTAAGGGTAAGGGTAAGGGTAAGGGTAAGGGTAAGGGTAAGGGTAAGGGTAAGGGTAAGGGTAAGGGTAAGGGTAAGGGTAAGCTTAAGGGTAAAAGCAAGGGTAAGGGTAAGGGTAAGGGTAAGGGTAAGGGTAAGGGTAAGGGTAATGGTAAGGGTAAGGGTAAGGGTAAGGGTAAGGGTAAGGGTAAGCTAAAGGGTAAAAGCAAGGGTAAGGGTTAGGGTAAGGGTAAGGGTAAGGGTAAGGGTAAGGGTAAGCTTAAGGGTAAAAGCAAGGGTAAGGGTAAGGGTAAGGGTAAGGGTAAGGGTAAGGGTAAGGGTAAGGGTAAAGGTAAGGGTAAGCCTAAGGGTAAAAGCAAGGGTAAGGGTAAGGGTAAGGGTAAGGGTAAGGGTAAGGGTAAGGGTAAGGGTAAGGGTAAGGGTAAGGGTAAGGGTAAGGGTAAGCTTAAGGGTATAAGCAAGGGTAAGGGTAAGGGTAAGGGTGAGGGTAAGGGTAAGGGTAAGGGTAAGGGTAAGGGTAAGCTTAAGGGTAAAAGCAAGGGTAAGGTTAAGGGTAAGGGTAAGGGTAAGGGTAAGGGTAAGGGTAAGGGTAGGGGTAAGCTTAAGGGTAAAAGCAAGGGTAAGGGTAAGGGTAAGGGTAAGGGTAAGGGTAAGGGTAAGGGTAAGGGTAAGGGTAAGGGTAAGGGTAAGGGTAAGGGTAAGGGTAAGGGTAAGGGTAAAGGTAAGGGTAAGCCTAAGGGTAAAAGCAAGGGTAAGGGTAAGGGTAAGGGTAAGGGTAAGGGTAAGGGTAAGCCTAAGGGTAAAAGCAAGGGTAAGGGTAAGGGTAAGGGTAAGGGTAAGGGTAAGCTTAAGGGTAAAAGCAAGGGTAAGGGTAAGGGTAAGGGTAAGGGTAAGGGTAAGGGTAAGCTTAAGGGTAAAAGCAAGGGTAAGGGTAAGGGTAAGGGTAAGGGTAAGGGTAAGGGTAAGTGTAAGGGTAAGCTTAAGGGTAAAAGCAAGGGTAAGGGTAAGGGTAAGGGTAAGGGTAAGCCTAAGGGTAAAAGCAAGGGTAAGGGTAAGGGTAAGGGTAAGGGTAAGGGTAAGCTTAAGGGTAAAAGCAAGGGTAAGGGTAAGGGTAAGGGTAAGGGTAAGGGTAAGGGTAAGGGTAAGCTTAAGGGTAAAAGCAAGGGTAAGGGTAAGGGTAAGGGTAAGGGTAAGGGTAAGGGTAAAGGTAAGGGTAAGCCTAAGGGTAAAACAAGGGTAAGGGTAAGGGTAAGGGTAAGGGTAAGGGTAAGAATAAGGGTAAGGGTAAGGGTAAGGGTAAGGGTAAGGGTAAGGGTAAGGGTAAGGGTAAGCTTAAGGGTAAAAGCAAGGGTAAGGGTAAGGGTAAGGGTAAGGGTAAGGGTAAGGGTAAGGGTAAGGGTAAGGGTAAGCTTAAGGGTAAAAGCAAGGGTAAGGGTAAGGGTAAGGGTAAGGGTAAGGGTAAGGGTAAGGGTAAGGGTAAGGGTAAGGGTAAGGGTAAGGGTAAGGGTAAGCTTAAGGGTAAAAGCAAGGGTAAGGGTAAGGGTAAGGGTAAGGGTAAGCTTAAGGGTAAGGGTAAGGGTAAGGGTAAGGGTAAGGGTAAGTGTAAGGGTAAGGGTAAAGGTAAAGGTAAGCCTAAGGGTAAAAGCAAGGGTAAGGGTAAGTGTAAGGGTAAGGGTAAGGGTAAGGGTAAGGGTAAGGGTAAGGGTAAGGGTAAGGGTAAGGGTAAGGGTAAGGGTAAGGGTAAGGGTAAGGGTAAGCTTAAGGGTAAAAGCAAGGGTGAGGGTAAGGGTAAGGGTAAGGGTAAGGGTAAGGGTAAGGGTAAGGGTAAGGGTAAGGGTAAGGGTAAGGGTAAGGGTAAGGGTAAGGGTAAGGGTAAGCCTAAGGGTTAAAGCAAGGGTAAGGGTAAGGGTAAGGGTAAGGGTAAGGGTAAGCTTAAGGGTAAAAGCAAGGGTAAGGGTAAGGGTAAGGGTAAGGGTAAGGGTAAGCTTAAGGGTAAAAGCAAGGGTAAGGGTAAGGGTAAGGGTAAGGGTAAGGGTAAGGGTAAGGGTAAGGGTAAAGGTAAGGGTAAGCCTAAGGGTAAAAGCAAGGGTATGGGTAAGGGTAAGGGTAAGGGTAAGGGTAAGGGTAAGGGTAAGGGTAAGGGTAAGGGTAAGGGTAAGGGTAAGGGTAAGGGTAAGGGTAAGGGTAAGGGTAAGGGTAAGCTTAAGGGTAAAAGCAAGGGTAAGGGTAAGGGTAAGGGTAAGGGTAAGGGTAAGGGTAAGGGTAAGGGTAAGGGTAAGGGTAAGGGTTAGGGTAAGCTTAAGGGTAAAAGCAAGGGTAAGGGTAAGGGTAAGGGTAAGGGTAGGGGTAAGGGTAAGGGTAAGGGTAAGGGTAAGGGTAAGGGTAAGGGTAAGGGTAAGGGTAAGGGTAAGCTTAAGGGTAAAAGCAAGGGTAAGGGTAAGGGTAAGGGTAAGGGTAAGGGTAAGGGTAAGGGTAAGGGTAAGGGTAAGGGTAAGGGTAAGCTTAAGGGTAAAAGCAAGGGTAAGGGTAAGGGTAAGGGTAAGGGTAAGGGTAAGGGTAAGGGTAAGCCTAAGGGTAAAAGCAAGGGTAAGGGTAAGGGTAAAAGCAAGGGTAAGGGTAAGGGTAAGGGTAAGGGTAAGGGTAAGGGTAAGGGTAAGGGTAAGGGTAAGGGTAAGCTTAAGGGTAAAAGCAAGGGTAAGGGTAAGGGTAAGGGTAAGGGTAAGGGTAAGTGTAAGCTTAAGGGTAAAAGCAAGGGTAAGGGTAAGGGTAAGGGTAAAGGTAAGGGTAAGCCTTAGGGTAAAAGCAAGGGTAAGGGTAAGGGTAAGGGTAAGGGTAAGGGTAAGGGTAAGGGTAAGGGTAAGGGTAAGGGTAAGGGTAAGGGTAAGGGTAAGGGTAAGCTTAAGGGTAAAAGCAAGGGTAAGGGTAAGGGTAAGGGTAAGGGTAAGGGTAAGGGTAAGGGTAAGGGTAAGGGTAAGGGTAAGGGTAAGCTTAAGGGTAAAAGCAAGGGTAAGGGTAAGGGTAAGGTTAAGGGTAAGGGTAAGGGTAAGGGTAAGGGTAAGTGTAAGGGTAAGCTTAAGGGTAAAAGCAAGGGTAAGGGTTAGGGTAAGGGTAAGGGTAAGGGTAAGGGTAAGCTTGAGGGTAAAAGCAAGGGTAAGGGTAAGGGTAAGGGTAAGGGTAAGGGTAAAGGTAAGGGTAAGCCTAAGGGTAAAAGCAAGGGTAATGGTAAGGGTAAGGGTAAGGGTAAGGGTAAGGGTAAGGGTAAGGGTAAGGGTAAGCTTAAGGGTATAAGCAAGGGTAAGGGTAAGGGTAAGGGTGAGGGTAAGGGTAAGGGTAAGGGTAAGCTTAAGGGTAAAAGCAAGGGTAAGGGTAAGGGTAAGGGTAAGGGTAAGGGTAAGGGTAAGGGTAAGGGTAAGGGTAAGCTTAAGGGTAAAAGCAAGGGTAAGGGTAAGGGTAAGGGTAAGGATAAGGGTAAGGGTAAGGGTAAGGGTAAGGGTAAGGGTAAAGGTAAGGGTAAAGGTTAGGGTAAGCCTAAGGGTAAAAGCAAGGGTAAGGGTAAAGGTAAGGGTAAGGGTAAGGGTAAGGGTAAGGGTAAGGGTAAGGGTAAGGGTAAGGGTAAGCTTAAGGGTAAAAGCAAGGGTAAGTGTAAGGGTAAGGGTAAGGGTAAGCCTAAGGGTAAAACAAGGGTAAGGGTAAGGGTAAGGGTAAGCTTAAGGGTAAAAGCAAGGGTAAGGGTAAGGGTAAGGGTGAGGGTAAGGGTAAGCTTAAGGGTTAAAGCAAGGGTAAGGGTAAGGGTAAGGGTAAGGGTAAGGGTAAGGGTAAAGGTAAGGGTAAGCCTAAGGGTAAAAGCAAGGGTAAGGGTGAGGGTAAGGGTAAGGGTAAGGGTAAGGGTAAGGGTAAGGGTAAGGGTAAGGGTAAGGGTAAGGGTAAGGGTAAGCTTAAGGGTAAAAGCAAGGGTAAGGGTAAGGGTAAGGGTAAGGGTAAGGGTAAGGGTAAGGGTAAGGGTAAGGGTAAGGGTAAGGGTAAGCTTAAGGGTAAAAGCAAGGGTAAGGGTAAGGGTAAGGGTGAGGGTAAGGGTAAGGGTAAGGGTAAGGGTAAGCTTAAGGGTAAAAGCAAGGGTAAGGGTAAGGGTAAGGGTAAGGGTAAGGGTAAGCTTAAGGGTAAAAGCAAGGGTAAGGGTAAGGGTAAGGGTAAGGGTAAGGGTAAGGGTAAGGGTAAGGGTAAGGGTAAGGGTAAGGGTAAAGGTAAGGGTAAGCCTAAGGGTAAAAGCAAGGGTAAGGGTAAGGGTTAGGGTAAGGGTAAGGGTAAGGGTAAGGGTAAGGGTAAGGGTAAGGGTAAGTGTAAGGGTAAGGGTAAGGGTAAGCTTAAGGGTAAAAGCAAGGGTAAGGGTAAGGGTAAGGGTAAGGGTAAGGGTAAGGGTAAGGGTAAGGGTAAGGGTAAGGGTAAGGGTAAGGGTAAGCTTAAGGGTAAGGGTAAGGGTAAGGGTAAAGGTGAGGGTAAGCCTAAGGGTAAAAGCAAGGGTAAGGGTAAGGGTTAGGGTAAGGGTAAGGGTAAGGGTAAGGGTAAGGGTAAGGGTAAGGGTAAGTGTAAGGGTAAGGGTAAGGGTAAGCTTAAGGGTAAAAGCAAGGGTAAGGGTAAGGGTAAGGGTAAGGGTAAGGGTAAGGGTAAGGGTAAGGGAAAGGGTAAGGGTAAGGGTAAGGGTAAGCTTAAGGGTAAGGGTAAGGGTAAGGGTAAGGGTAGCCCAAGGGTAAAAGCAAGGGTAAGGGTAAGGGTAAGGGTAAGGGTAAGGGTAAGCTTAAGGGTAAAAGCAAGGGTAAGGGTAAGGGTAAGGGTAAGGGTAAGGGTAAGGGTAAGGGTAAGGGTAAGCTTAAGGGTAAAAGCAAGGGTAAGGGTAAGGGTAAGGGTAAGGGTAAGGGTAAGGGTAAGGGTAAGGGTAAGGGTAAGGGTAAAGGTAAGGGTAAGCCTAAGGGTAAAAGCAAGGGTAAGGGTAAGGGTAAGGGTAAGGGTAAGGGTAAGGGTAAGGGTAAGGGTAAGGGTAAGGGTAAGGGTAAGGGTAAGGGTAAGGGTAAGCTTAAGGGTAAAAGCAAGGGTAAGGGTAAGGGTATGGGTAAGGGTAAGGGTAAGGGTAAGGGTAAGGGTAAGGGTAAGGGTAAGGGTAAGGGTAAGGGTAAGGGTAAGGGTAAGGGTAAGGGTAAGGGTAAGGGTAAGGGTAAGGGTAAGGGTAAGGGTAAGGGTAAGGGTAAGCTTAAGGGTAAAAGCAAGGGTGAGGGTAAGGGTAAGGGTAAGGGTAAGGGTAAGGGTAAGGGTAAGGGTAAGGGTAAGGGTAAGCTTAAGGGTAAAAGCAAGGGTAAGGGTAAGGGTAAGGGTAAGGGTAAGGGTAAGGGTAAAGGTAAGGGTAAGCCTAAGGGTAAAAGCAAGGGTAAGGGTAAGGGTAAGGGTAAGGGTAAGCTTAAGGGTAAAAGCAAGGGTAAGGGTAAGGGTAAGGGTATGGGTAAGGGTAAGGGTAAGGGTAAGGGTAAGGGTAAGCTTAAGGGTAAGGATAAGGGTAAGGGTAAAAGCAAGGGTAAGGGTAAGGGTAAGGGTAAGGGTAAGGGTAAGCTTAAGGGTAAAAGCAAGGGTAAGGGTAAGGGTAAGGGTAAGGGTAAGGGTAAGGGTAAGGGTAAGGGTAAGGGTAAGGGTAAGCTTAAGGGTAAGGGTAAGGGTAAGGGTAAGGGTAAGCTTAAGGGTAAAAGCAAGGGTAAGGGTAAGGGTAAGGGTGAGGGTAAGGGTAAGGGTAAGGGTAAGGGTAAGGGTAAGGGTAAGGGTAAGGGTAAGGGTAAGCTTAAGGGTAAAAGCAAGGGTAAGGGTAAGGGTAAGGGTAAGGGTAAGGGTAAGGGTAAGGGTAAGGGTAAGGGTAAGGGTAAGGGTAAGGGTAAGCTTAAGGGTAAAAGCGAGGGTAAGGGTAAGGGTAAGGGTAAGGGTAAGGGTAAGGGTAAGGGTAAGAGTAAGGGTAAGGGTAAGGGTAAGGGTAAGCTTAAGGGTAAAAGCAAGGGTAAGGGTAAGGGTAAGGATAAGGGTAAGGGTAAGCCTAAGGGTAAAAGCAAGGGTAAGGGTAAGGGTAAGGGTAAGGGTAAGGGTAAGCTTAAGGGTAAAAGCAAGGGTAAGGGTAAGGGTAAGGGTAAGAGTAAGGGTAAGGGTAAGGGTAAGCTTAAGGGTAAAAGCAAGGGTGAGGGTAAGGGTAAGGGTAAGGGTAAGGGTAAGGGTAAGGGTAAGGGTAAGGGTAAGGGTAAGCTTGAGGGTAAAAGCAAGGGTAAGGGTAGGGGTAAGGGTAAGGGTAAGGGTAAGGGTAAGGGTAAGGGTAAGGGTAAGGGTAAAGGTAAGGGTAAGGGTAAGGGTAAGGGTAGGGGTAAGGGTAAGGGTAAGGGTAAGGGTAAGGGTAAGGGTAAGGGTAAGGGTAAGGGTAAGCTTAAGGGTAAAAGCAAGGGTAAGGGTAAGGGTAAGGGTAAGGGTAAGCCTAAGGGTAAAAGCAAGGGTAAGGGTAAGGGTAAGGGTAAGGGTAAGCTTAAAGGTAAAAGCAAGGGTAAGGGTAAGGGTAAGGGAAAGGGTAAGGGTAAGGGTAAGCTTAAGGGTAAAAGCAAGGGTAAGGGTAAGTGTAAGGGTAAGGGTAAGGGTAAGGGTAAGGGTAAAGGTAAGGGTAAGCCTGAGGGTAAAAGCAAGGGTAAGGGTAAGGGTAAGGGTAAGGGTAAGGGTAAGGGTAAGGGTAAGGGTAAGCTTAAGGGTAAAAGCAAGGGTAAGGGTAAGGGTAAGGGTAAGGGTAAGGGTAAGGGTAAAGGTAAGGGTAAGCCTAAGGGTAAAAGCAAGGGTAAGGGTAAGGGTAAGGGTAAGGGTAAGGGTAAGGGTAAGGGTAAGGGTGAGGTTAAGGGTAAGGGTAAGGGTAAGGGTAAGGGTAAGCTTAAGGGTAAAAGCAAGGGTAAGGGTAAGGGTAAGGGTAAGGGTAAGGGTAAGGGTAAGGGTAAGGGTAAGCTTGAGGGTAAAAGCAAGGGTAAGGGTAAGGGTAAGGGTAAGGGTAAGGGTAAGGGTAAGGGTAAGGGTAAGGGTAAGGGTAAGGGTAAGGGTAAGGGTAAGCTTTAGGGTAAAAGCAAGGGTAAGGGTAAGGGTAAGGGTAAGGGTAAGGGTAAGGGTAAGGGTAAGGGTAAGCTTAAGGGTAAAAGCAAGGGTAAGGGTAAGGGTAAGGGTAAGGGTAAGGGTAAGGGTAAGGGTAAGGGTAAGGGTAAGGGTAAAGGTAAGGGTAAGCCTAAGGGTAAATGCAAGGGTAAGGGTAAGGGTAAGGGTAAGGGTAAGGGTAAGTGTAAGGGTAAGGGTAAGGGTAAGGGTAAGGGTAAGGGTAAGCTTAAGGGTAAAAGCAAGGGTAAGGGTAAGGGTAAGGGTAAGGGTAAGGGTAAGGGTAAGGTTAAGCTTAAGGGTAAGTAAAAGGGTAAGGGTAAGGGTAAGCTTAAGGGTAAAAGCAAGGGTAAGGGTAAGGGTAAGGGTAAGGGTAAGGGTAAGCTTAAGGGTAAAAGCAAGGGTAAGGGTAAGGGTAAGGGTAAGGGTAAGGGTAAGGGTAAGGGTAAGGGTAAGCTTAAGGGTAAAAGCAAGGGTAAGGGTAAGGGTAAGGGTAAGGGTAAAGGTAAGGGTAAGCCTAAGGGTAAAAGCAAGGGTAAGGGTAAGGGTAAGGGTAAAGGTAAGGGTAAGGGTAAGGGTAAGGGTAAGGGTAAGGGTAAGGTAAAGGGTAAGGGTAAGGGTAAGGGTAAGGGTAAGGGTGAGGGTAAGGGTATGGGTAAGGGTAAGCTTAAGGGTAAAGGCAAGGGTAAGGGTAAGGGTAAGGGTAAGCCTTACCCTTACCCTTACCCTTACCCTTGCTTTTACCCTTAAGCTAACCCTTACCCTTACCCTTACCCTTACCCTTGCTTTTACCCTTAAGCTTACCCTTACCCTTACCCTTACCCTTAACCTTTCCCTTACCCTTACCCTTACCCTTACCCTTACCCTTACCCTTGCTTTTACCCTTAGGCTTACCCTTACCTTTACCCTTACCCTTACCCTTACCCTTACCCTTACCCTTACCCTTACCCTTGCTTTTACCCTTAAGCTTACCCTTACCCTTACCCTTACCCTTACCCTTACCCTTACCCTTACCCTTACCCTTACCCTTACCCTTACCCTTACTTTTACCCTTAAGCTTACCCTTACCCTTAACCTTACCCTTACCCTTACCCTTACCCTTACCCTTACCCTTACCCTTGCTTTTACCCTTAAGCTTACCCTTACCCTTACCCTAACCCTTACCCTTAAGCTTACCCTTACCCTTACCCTTACCCTTACCCTTACCCTTACCCTTACCCTTACCCTTACCCTTACCCTTACCCTTACCCTTGCTTTTACCCTTAAGCTTACCCTTACCCTTACCCTTACCCTTACCCTTACCCTTGCTTTTACCCTTAAGCTTACCCTTACCCTTACCCTTACCCTTACCCTTAAGCTTACCCTTACCCTTACCCTTACCCTTACCCTTACCCTTACCCTTACCCTTACCCTTACCCTTACCCTTGCTTTTACCCTTAAGCTTACCCTTACCCTTACCCTTACCCTTACTCTTAAGCTTACCCTTACCCTTACCCTTACCCTTACCCTTACCCTTGCTTTTACCCTTAAGCTTACCCTTACCCTTACCCTTGCCCTTACCCTTAAGCTTACCCTTACCCTTACCCTTACCCTTACCCTTACCCTTACCCTTACCCTTACCCTTACCCTTGCTTTTACCCTTAAGCTTACCCTTACCCTTACCCTTACCCTTACCCTTACCCTTAAGCTTACCCTTACCCTTACCCTTACCCTTACCCTTACCCTTACCCTTACCCTTACCCTTACCCTTACCCTTGCTTTTACCCTTAAGCTTACCCTTACCCTTACCCTTACCCTTACCCTTACCCTTGCTTTTACCCTTGAGCTTACCCTTACCCTTACCCTTACCCTTACCCTTAAGCTTACCCTTACCCTTACCCTTACCCTTACCCTTACCCTTACCCTTACCCTTACCCTTACCCTTACCCTTGCTTTTACACTTAAGCTTATCCTTACCCTTACCCTTACCCTTACCCTTACCCTTACCCTTACCCTTACCCTTACCCTTACCCTTACCCTTGCTTTTACCCTAAGGCTTACCCTTACCTTTACCCTTACCCTTACCCTTACCCTTACCCTTACCCTTACCCTTACCCTTACCCTTACCCTTACCCTTACCCTTGCTTTTACCCTTAAGCTTACCCTTACCCTTACCCTTTCCCTTACCCTTAACCCTTACCCTTGCTTTTACCTTTAAGCTTACCCTTACCCTTACCCTTACCCTTACCCTTACCCTTGCTTTTACCTTAGGCTTACCCTTACCCTTACCCTTACCCTTACCCTTGCTTTTACCTTAAGCTTACCCTTACCCTTACCCTTACCCTTACCCTTACCTTACTCTTACCCTTACCCTTACCCTTACCTACCTTACCCTTACCTATACCCTTACCCTTACCCTTACCCTTACCCTTACCCTTATCCTTACCCTTACCCTTACCCTTGCTTTTACCCTTAAGCTTACCCTTACCCTCACCCTTACCCTTACCCTTACCCTTACCCTTACCCTTACCCTCACCCTTGCTTTTACCCTTAAGCTTACCCTTACCCTTACCCTTACCCCTTACCCTTACCCTTACCCTTACCCTTACCCTTACCCTTGCTTTTACCCTTAAGCTTACCCTTACCCTTACCCTTACCCTTACCCTTACCCTTACCCTTGCTTTTACCCTTAGGCTCACCCTTACCCTTACCCTTACCCTTACCCTTGCTTTTACCCTTAAGCTTACCCTTACCCTTACCATTACCCTTACTCTTACCCTTACCCTTACCCTTACCCTTACCCTTACCCTTGCTTTTACCCTTAGGCTTACCCTTACCTTTACCCTTACCCTTACCCTTTCCCTTACCCTTACCCTTACCCTTACCCTTACCCTTACCCTTACCCTTGCTTTTACCCTTAAGCTTACCCTACCTTACCCTTACCCTTTCCTTACCCTTACCCTTACCCTTACCCTTTCCCTTACCCTTGCTTTTACCTTAAGCTTACCCTTACCCTTACCCTTACCCTTACCCTTACCCTTACCCTTACCCTTACCCTTACCCTTACCCTTACCCTTACCCTTACCCTTGCTTTTACCCTTAAGCTTACCCTTACCCTTACCCTTACCCTTACCCTTAAGCTTACCCTTACCCTTACACTTACCCTTACCCTTACCCTTACCCTTACCCTTACCCTTACCCTTACCCTTACCCTTACCCTTACCCTTACCCTTGCTTTTACCCTTAAGCTTACCCTTACCCTTACCCTTACCCTTACCCTTACCCTTGCTTTTACCCTTACCCTTATCCTCACCCTTAAGCTTACCCTTACCCTTACCCTTACCCTTACCCTTACCCTTACCTTACCCTTACCCTTACCCTTACCCTTACCCTTACCCTTACCCCTTGCTTTTACCCTTAAGCTTACCCTTACCCTTACCCTTACCCTTACCCTTACCCTTACCCTTACCCTTACCCTTACCCTCACCCTTGCTTTTACCCTTAAGCTTACCCCTTACCCTTACCCTTACCCTTACCCTTACCCTTACCCTTACCCTTACCCTTACCCTTACCCTTACCCTTACCCTTACCCTTACCCTTACCCTTACCCTTACCCTTACCCTTACCCTTACCCTTACCCTTACCCTTACCCTTACCCTTACCCTTACCCTTACCTCACCCTTCCCTTACCCTTACCCTTACCCCTTGCTTTTACCCTTAAGCTTACCCTTACCTTACCCTTACCCTTACCCTTACCCTTACCCTTACCCTTACCCTTACCCTTACCCTTGCTTTTACCCTTAGGCTTACCCTAACCTTTACCCTTACCCTTACCTTACCCTTACCCTTACCCTTGCTTCTACCCTTAAGCTTACCCTTACCCTTACCCTTACCCTTACCCTTACCCTTACCCTTGCTTTTACCCTTAAGCTTACCCTTACCCTTACCCTTACCCTTACCCTTGCTTTTACCCTTAGGCTTACCCTTACCCTTACCCTTACCCTTACCCTTAAGCTTGTCCTACCCTTACCCTTACCCTTACCTTACCCTTACCTTACCCTTACCCTTACCCTTGCTTTTACCCTTAAGCTTACCCTTACCCTAACCCTTACACTTACCCTTACCCTTACCTTACCCTTACCATACCCTAACCCTTACCCTCACCCTTGCTTTTACCCTTAGGCTTACCCTTACCTTTACCCTTACACTTACCCTTACCCTTAAGCTTACCCTTACCCTTACTCTTACCCTTACCCTTACCCTTACCCTTACCCTTACCCTTACCCTTACCCTT